>MDKH01047822.1:0-31959 GCA_005239495.1 Nicotiana undulata
CGAAAACCGATAAACCGAATCGTACTTTCATAATAACCGATCGAACCGACCGATGCCCACCCCCAGTAGAAAGAGGGCATACATCTATACTTGAGCCTCCGTCAATCATGACTCCTTTTACGTAGTGCCCTTCACATTTAACCATAAGATGCAAAGCTCTATTGTGCCCAGTCCCTTCCTCAGGCAAATCATCATCGCTAAAAGAAATTCTATTCACTTCAAATAATCTTTCAGCCATTTTTTCTAGCTGATTCACTGTTGTCTTTTCTGAGACATATGCCTCATTCAAAGTTTTGATCAACACACGATGATGTTCTTCCAAGTGAAAAGTAGAGATAACAAAGATATCTGAGCAGTGGTTTTCTTTAGTTGGTCAATGATTGAGCAATCTTGCATTTTCATCTTCTTAAGGAATTCCTCCGCTTCTTTATCTGCAACGGATTCTTTCACTGGCAAGTGACTTTCCCTGGCTTGCTTAGTTTTTCTCAATTCCTCTGGAGAGTAGCACCTTCCAGAGCAGGTCAAGCCCCTCATTTCATATGTTTCTTCCACTATCTCTTTTCCTTTGTATGTCATGATAGTCTTGTTATAATTCCATGGAATAGCTTTTGTGTTTGTCACTGGGAGCTGTGCAACAGGTCGGATCACAACCGGCTCTATTATATTTCTCAAACCATTATTCGAAACAATCTTTTGAATGCCCCCAGGGATGTAAATTTTGGCCCACCCAATTGAACCTCAACCTTTTTTATGCTTCCAGAGACATAGAGAATCGTTTTTTCAGAACCTGCCAAACTCAAACTAGAACTCGCACCTTTCACAATCAACGGTGCCAATTGCGGAGGGCTTACTATCACTTTTGGTTCTTGCCCTATGGTTCCAACAACCATCTTTGTATTGACAGACTGCTTATAATCGCGATCATCACAGATCATCCCAATAAAATGTGTATTATCATGAGTTGGGAGCGGATTATTTGTGATATTAGGAGTATCCTTATTGTTTGTTACCACAATTGCCTTTGCTTCAATCAAATTTTCAATGGCTTTCTTTAATGTCCAATAATTTTCGGTACTATGACCTTGGGTGTTAGAGTGATACTCACATCTTGCATTTGAGTCAAAACCTTTTGAATTTGGATTCACATAACGCGGCATGATAGGTTCAATCAACTTCAATATTATATTGAACTTGTACCGGGATCCGAAACCAAAATACGGGCCCGATATCAATAATGCCAAACATCAATAGATTCTTAAAACCATTAATTTTTCAGACTTTTAATTTTCAACAAAAATTCATATCTCGAGCTAGGGACCTCGGAATTCGACTCCGGGCATACACTCAGGTCCCATATTTCAATACGGACCCACCGAGACTGTCAAAATATGGGTCCGGGTCCATTTACTCAAAACATTGACTGAAATCAATTAAAATCAACTTTTAAGGCAAAAATTTGTGTTTTTATCAGTTTTTAACATATAAGTCTTTCGTGTCAATACCTGGACCGCGCACACAAGTTGAGAAAGGCTAAAATGAGATATTTAAGGATTCGAAACACACAATTTAGTTCTAAAACATGAGATGACCTATCGGGTCATCACAATAAGGACATTCGTGCTTTTAATAATATAGACAAATAGATACAGATATCGATAGATATAAATATGGATTAAATAACATGTATGTTTTAGTACTTTTAAGAAAGAAATATAATATATTTGACTTTTTAGAACTATATTACCGTCATACGTTGACCAACAACACGTGCTTAACATAAAACAAGGGTAATTAAGTGGCAAAACAATTAATAATTATGGTAAATTTGTGGATATCTACCAGCAAAGAGATCAAAAGAACACATTTCAATTGATTGAAGGTTAAATATGATCAATCACATATCACAAGGTTCAAATAAAAATTTATCAATAATTGAGGCCTTAAAGTGTTATTAACCCTAATAGTCCAGTTTATATATTTATCATGAAGAGTCCAATGACAGCCATATGTGTGTTGATTTTTTAAAGAATCCACATTTTCAAGTTGTGTTCATTGTTATTATTAAGTAAAAAAAAAAATTAACAAGAGATTTAAATTAAACATTAGGTTTCTTCTCTTCGGACCATTTCTTCCCCTTTCAGCAGTCAGTAGTCCGCACAGCCGCAGCTCTTCTTCAACTTTGAGGTACTGATTTCTCTTCTTTCTTCTTTTTCTTTTTCAAGTTCTGTTTTCCGGCAGCAACTCCTTCTTTCTTTTCTTTTTCTTTTTCTTCTTCCGGCAGCAACTAATTTCCGGCATAACATTTTCTTTGTTTTTTTTTTCACCTATGTTTTCTCTTTTTTCTACTGGTTTTTCTTCTTCTGTTTCTATCTTTTATTTTGTTTTTTCAGTTTTTGTATACTTGTAATTTTATATTAACATCTCTCTACAATTACAATTAACTCTCTTTTATTATAATTAATTTCTCTCTTAAACAGTATATTTAATGAAATTAGTCTTAGGGTACGCCCTTTCAGTGAATATATAATTTTAAAAAACAATAGGACTATAATTAAATAAAGTATTTGAGTTATTAAACAAAAATTAAGAAATATTAGCTCTTAATAATGAATGTTGATGCAATTTAGCTAGTTCACTAAATAAAGAAAACTTGTCCAATAAAAGTCTGTTATGCCATATTTTGATTTATGAGAATTTTGGGAATATATTGTGAAATTATTATTATTTTGTTACCTAATACTGAAAATAAGTAACAAATTAATACGACAATATAACTAATTTTTCTCAACTTTTTAATTTCTGCCATCGCTTTGGATTCTTTTTCTAATTAATTAATTCAAATAGTTGATTATTTATTCTTAACATTAAAATAATAATTTTTTTTTTTGCATTGGGAATTTTTAATTTTATAATAATAGAGAAAAAATATATAATTTTTTATCTTCTTATGTAACATTTAATAATTAAAATATTTATTAAGTATATACATCTCACTATCCCTCAAAATTCTAAGTTATTACCTATAAAAAGAATGAATGCCTAAACATATTTCAAAGGGAATTGCCGTAAGAAAATAGAAGGAAAAGAAAACATATTCCTAGTTCTCCCAAACTATAGTTATTTTGAAATTCTAAGTATTAAACTTTCTACTAATTTTGAAGGGAAAGATTTCATAATCAAAATTGTAGTCATGAGTCTTATATATTTCAAATAAGGAAAGATTTAATAAATAATGTTTTATTTGATTTAAAAGTTTTACATATTAGAAAAATATTTAAACTACTATTTTGTCCAGTGTGAGCTCCATTTTAAAAGGGTAATAAAGGCGAACGACATTTCGCTAAGGGTATTCGAGCTTTTAATGTAGTATAGATTATTTAATTTAAAGTTCTACATATTAGGAAAATATTTAAATTACTATTTTGTCCAGTGTGAGCTCCATTTTAAAAGGGTAAAAAAGGCGAACGACATTTCGCTAAGGGTATTCGAGCTTTTAATATAGTATAGATATTTGCTAATATGTTACTATTACTATTGAGTTTTTGGTTATTTATATGTGCAAATTTAATATTTTAATTTTTTTTTTGTATTAACTGGTGTGCGCGCTTGGCTTCTCGCTTTTCACTATTTATATGCTTTTGTTGACTTGCATTCTCAAATAGTAGTTGTTTTCCTATTTCTACTCAATAAAATTCGTGGCCTAAAGCTAAATTTTAATATTAGGTCTTTCTGTTTTTTTTCATTTTTCTTTATGTTTATACTGTAGTTATCTTACAAAATATAATATTAAGATTTTCATGAGTTTTTCTATCATTCTGTCTATAATTTAGTTACCTTACGAAATATAATATGAAGTACTAATATTTTCATTGGTAAGAAAATTCAAGTTATGAAGTTGTTAGTCACGTATTTACAATGTGTTAAACATGGATCTTATTGTAAAAAATATTATTCACCAATATGTAGATTTGAGTAGTTTAATACAAAATTCTAAAATATTTCTATTGTTAAAAAGTAAACAGTCATTTTTTTTAGTTTTATAAGAAGTTGGTATAAACTCCAATATTGTCTAAGCAAACATAAAGATAGAAGATGTATAATAAAAAATTTAAAAAAAGAAAATCGGGCCCCAAAATTTTGGAGGGCCACCTGTGTTGTAGATATAGGAGATCATCAAGTGGTTACCCTAGGTTCTGATTTTAAAGGCTACTTTCTCCGCGGAAAAGATTTAGCCAATGCAGTCAAACAACAAAGATCTGCTTCATTTGGAGGCTGACGGCTCGCCTTTGGAATCAAAACTTGTCTTCTGCAATAGAGATGCCGGATATTTGAAACCTGAACTTTCTGATAAGAAGCCTGACATTTCTTTTGTGCCCAAAAGCCAAGTTCTATCAAAGATCAAGGATTTCTTGGGAGTCCTTTCTGAAGATAATAAAAACCTGGAGCTTGCTGCTAAGAAGAATCCTCATAAATATGATATTGAAGCTCTTACCGGTGAAGAATCTGAATACATAGAGATGGACTTAATGTTGGGTGTCGCGGAGCTTCACACACAGGAGGCTGTGTCAGCTGCTGAATCCGTAATCAATCTGGCTACCAGCCAGTGATAATGATACAGACACGAGTGATGAGGATGAAATTTCTGATAATGGTGGAGCTTCTGCTTCTAAGAAAGCAGTGAAGAGGAAGCGAGAGTCAGAAAACCGACCCAATATAGTTGAGCTATCTTAGGCTAATTGGAGTTGTTATTTGTGAGGAATTCATAAGATAGTAGCAAGTGTGCTATGCTCCTAAAAATCTTGTTGGTACATTTGAGGTTGCTTCAGTTGATGTCTTTCGACTATGTTAAATGTGCTTATCATCAATTTTGCAACACATAATTACTTATTTATAAAGAGTTTAAGTTGTGTACACTGTATTTTATGCTTGTTACTTTCAATTAATTAGCAAATTCCTTTAATTCGACAACTTTGGCTTAAGCATAACAAAAATCTATTCAGGCAACAGGTACCATGTAGAGACTCGGTATAAAAAGGATTTTCCCACACCTCTAGGAAATGAAACTTGGGGCATTTATGCACTAAACATTCCAACTGCCTTGCGGTTCTCTTGGAATAGGTCATGCTCAGCTGGTTTTGAAGGTCATAATACAGCAAAAAGATTGACTAGCCTTTAAAAATGTTAAACCCTATTCGCATCTGAACCTACTGATTGTACACCACGATAAGGTTCATTTCATAGTAGTTGAAAAAGCGACACTTGACCAGCTTGTTTCATCAACACGTATGCTTGGGGCTTTTCTAATATCCATGTGTTCCGCTCTTGCTTCCTCCTGTTAAAGCACTAGGAAATTCTGAAAAAAATAACTGTTTAATGAATGGGGACTGAGAAGACAAGGGCGAAGATGAGGAAATGGTTATAACGAATAAGGAGAAGCAGAAATTAGCCAAATTTTCGAATGACGATAGAGAAGACCAGGGGGAAACTGAGGGCGAAGAAGACAAAGTGGTTAGAAAGAACAAGGAGAAGAGGAAGGTTGGGAATTTAGAAGTAGTGAATATGTGTGTCAACAGTGAGAGGGACAATGAGGGAGAAGATGATGAAGTAGTGGTTGTGAAGCATAATAATAATAAGAAGAAGAAGAGGAGGAGGAAGGTGGGTAGTTGATCCCAAGAAATTCATTTGACTACAATGTGAGGTGTGAATTGATCAAACTTAGAACGATTAGAATGTGCTGTGTACTTTTGTTATTATCAGTTTAAGAGACTAATTGTCGAGTCTTTGTTGATAGGTGCATTGGCCATTAGATGCTGATTGGTACTCCGGTTGTGTAATTGGGTACAACTCTGAGACTGGACGGCATCATGTAATTTATTTTCGTATAAATTTTGTTTGATCCTTTGACGGGTAAGTAGATGAAACAAGTTTTGAGTCCAATGCAGGTGAAATATGTAGATGGGGGATGAAGAGCATTTGCTTTTATCAAATGAAAGGGTCAAGTTTTCTGTTTTGCTTGAGGAGATGAGTTGAGATGTTGCTTGAAGCTAGTATTATCACAACTTTTGGAAATAATCACGACATACATGTGCTGAAAAATTGCATACTTCTGCAGGCTTACTTTGTGCAAATAAACGATGCACAAGTTGATAACAGTAAGAAAGTGCATAGAGCATGCAGGAACTTGCTGCCAATAAAGATACATAATAACGAAATAATGAATTCATTTCGAACTAAATAGTGATACTGGTGTTTCTTTATCCAGTTGCAGGAATATATTGATGACACAGAGGACTATATCAATATTCAGGTTACTCATTGCTGATTAACTTGTTTATTAATACTAAGACTTTCTAACTTTTTTTGGGAATAATACTAAGACCTTGTTGCAGCTGGACAATCATCGAAATCAGCTCATCCAGGTATGCTGAGACTTGCACCTTCTGGAATTATGAAATTTCAAAATTCCACTTAACCTTGAGACATGCTTTTTTCCCTCGCCGGTACACATATATGTACTGCATGATGACTCGACTTCTTGTACAAATTGTTCTAAGCACTCTCACTTCTTGTTGACTGCTGCTACTATAAGCGGTGGACATCATTTCTACTGTACTCAAGGGCCATCGTTTTATTTGAGGAATGCCTGAGATGTTGGTCGTCGTTTCACCTGTCTATATCTGGATTGCATAACTCTGGACATAGTAAATATGCACAACTGATCAGTCAAATACAGCTGGCTTCTAAAATAGGAAAAAATAATTTACCTTTTCTTATTTTCTTACTCTGCTAATGTACATAAATTTTGTAATTAACTTGTGAAATCATATTCCTGCAAACTCCTTCATTCCTGGACTCTCAATCTTAATCTCAACAAGGTAAAATATGCATTGTTTGTTAAAATCCTGTTTGTAAAGATGTCATTTATTCAGCATATTTCACAAATTTGAGCTGGTGCTTTGTGTCTTTAGTACAGTGTAAAACAATAGATGGGTTCTTATGTTGTCCGGTTTAGTTGATCATCTACGGGAATAGCTGAATGGACTTAAGATATATGGGGCATTTTAGGATCTTTTACATTTTAGATTATGATTCTGAATGTACATTTCGTTTAAGCATCAAATTGCACTATATTGTACTGATATCGACGTCAAATTGCACCGTGTTCTTACCATCAAGGAATACATTTCGAGTGGCTGCTGACTATTATGAATTGCTTAGGTATTTTAATAGTAATAACTTGCCTTGTAAAAGCTGACTTTAGTCTAAAGGTTTTAACACCTCAGAGGTATTTGAATCATTTGCCTGCCTCTTATTATCTTGTTAATCCTTCTATGGCCTACTAAAGAAGATGTTGCTCTTATTTAATTACAATCGGGATGATAATCTGTTTACTGATACCGACGTCAAATAGTTGCTCAGAAATGTATATGATTTGTATTAGTCATTATGTCAGAGAGAAGTTATTAGTTACTTACATCTGAGCATTGATACGATGATGTTGGTCACTTACATTTTGTGGTTTGGTGTCGCAGTCGAAGGGCCATGAAGAAGATTTCAGCCACAGTTCAATAGTCGCTGCTTCTTACAAACTAGTTAGCATTTGAAATTGCCTATAGTAATTGGGGCCCGGCTCTGTTATTATAGTAGAAGGCTTCTTCACCTGTCTCTATCATCAACAGTTGTGGTGATAAGATTGGGGACAGCCTTGAAACGAGCATTTTTCCTTTTGAAAACTTGGTATGTCTATTTATGCAACATTACAAACCAGAGATGTGGATAGAAATATTGAAGACATAATAATAACCACAACTAGTCTTTCATTATTATATTCTTCTACAGCAGACTGCAGACGGCAGCGCAGAGAGTTTAAAGGCTCGCTACTTTAACTAGCTGAATTTTGAGTGATTATGGACTTGAGGGCTTCATGTTTTTGTATGTGAAAACTGGGCAATACTACACTATCGAACTAGTAGTATAAACAAGCAATTTGAGTGATGATCAATGTCTTTTTGCTGCTCAAGTTCCGTCTTCACCCAAATCTTTAAGCCAAGGACGAAAAATATTACTATTGTATGGAATATATTTTATGCCAGCATGATGGTAACTTTTCTTAATTATATGTCTTGTTATTTATTTGCTTATGTTATTCAACGATAAAATGGTCTCTTTTTCAACATGTTTTATTTGACGCAGGTTGGATGCAAATCTTTCAAGGTATGCAATTCTTTTGGAGGAAAAGGTTACGAATGCAGTTACAACTGTAGCTCTTACATTAAATCAACAACTTGATACGACTATGCTTCCTTTTCTATAATAATAAAATAATTTGTCTAAGGATTTTACATCATGTATCTGCCGGCATAAAGAATTTTTACGCTAACAATTGTGCCAACATTAGCACTTGGGGTGTTCAAACCGAATCGGAAAACCGCATCAAATTGAAAAATCAAATCAAATCGATTAAAATTCCGATTAGATTTAGTTTGACTTGCTTTGGTATTGAGTAAAAAAACCTGAACCAAACCGGCATATTAATATATAATTTATATATTTTTTTTAAGACTTTATATTGAATTTTCTTTAAAAATTAAAATATTTGGGATACTCTCATGTGTTAACCTTAAAAGCGTACATTAACGAAAATTATTATTAAACGACTAAGAAAATAACTATCACGTGTTACTAAAAATAATTCTCCCATTAATATTTTAATAGATCATATGTTTGTCAACTGTTTCAATATTTTCTAAACATATATTCACTTATCAATTTTATCATAACTTTAACAAAGTAAGATTGGAATAATATTCAGGGAACAAAAAAAACGAAAACTCGACAAAATCGATCCAATCCAAACCGATCAATTGGTTTGATTTGATTGTGATAAAAACGCAGTCCATGTACACCCCTAATTAGCACGTTTGTTTCCAGATAATTCGTCTGACTTATCTGGTATGCATTTGAGGCTCAAGTGATTGAATAATGCATAAAATATTTTGAAGTCAACAAACAGTAGATAAATAAATTAAATAATTGGGAATTTACATAAACTTTCTCTCGTTTTCACTAACACACTTAAACATAGACCATAACTAATCACATTCACATAGCATATGAAAATCATCAAAGAGTCGTGCAGTAATTTTCTAAGAGAAATGAACAACTTCCAAACTGAGTAGAGTCCATTGAAATGGCGTAAAGAACCAAATTTTGTCTCTACAAAGCTTGACGTATAAATTTGGTGGACATGGCCAAGTTTCTTCGACACAAACTATAACGTTTTCTCTATAACATTTTCTTATTTCTGCTATTCATCTTTGTAGAATATAAACTTAAATAAGAGGCCAACTTGAACCAATTCATTAAACGATATCACTTGTGCAACAAGTCGGATCTAATAGCATTATTAAGATTTATTAAATTGTGTGTACAGGCACGGGGTTTCAATTAATTTTAAATCATCAACATAACTGCCTATTTTCTGGGAATTGGGCCCCCAACTAGTGAAGAAAGAAAAGAGGCAGTTCAACATTACAGAAAGCAACTGAATTCCTATATCAATAAAACTCATGAGTAACTCTCTAAACTTGATGGGGGGCATCAGCATACAAGGACAAGAAGGGCAAAACTGCAAGGTAAAAAAAAAATTCTACTAAGTTTTAAATGCCTTTCTAGCAAGATAACCACATCAGGAGGCTTTGCCAATTGCCATCGATAACACATAAATACAGTTTGCTCCTCGCTTTTGGGTCTTCCATAGCTGGTATATAATTTACTTTAGCATATGCTAACCAATCGGCAAAAAAATGAAAGAAGGTTTAAATCACCTTAGATTTTCGGCCAGTGCTTTAGCACATCAATTACTTAATCCCCCAGTCTTGATATGTTGCCCAACGTTCAAATTCAATGAACAGGACGTCTCTTCAAGTCTGAGTTCCCGGGTAGAAGTAGTCTACGTTATTTTCCTTAACCCTAAAGTGAAAATTGCGAACCTTAGAATTTGAGCTTCCCAAGTCACAAGCACTTCCCTTATTTAAAACGGTCAGCTGAACGGAAAAAAAAAAAACAAAAAAAAAACAGCAAAACATGAATTAACAAATGGACTCAGTAATGGAGACAAAACTTTAAGTTACACAAAATTAGGAATTCAAATATCAAGTGCATGCTTATTCCATGATCTAAATGTTTTTAAGCAACCTCGATTAATGCAAGTAATCATAAAAATAATAATGCTCTTCAGCAAAACGCCACCACACCTACTGCAGTAATTCTAGGTAAAACAGAGAAGGTTATACAATTTCCAGATTTCCTTTTAGCTCTTCAAAGGTTGAAGTTCGTAAAGTGATCATTAAGACCATGCAACTGACGGACCAGGTTATTTTGTAAGGATTGTCAATTTTCAGAACACAAACAAATCCCATCTCGTCTTTTAAGAGCACTGGACAATCTTTTCTTTCCCTTTTTTTTTTGTGTGTGTGAGTGTGTGTGTGTGTGGGGGGGGGGGGGGGGGGGGGGGGAAGAGTAGTGTGGATAACAAAAGGGAAAAAGAGGAAAGAACAAGAGCAAAATATGAATATAGGGAAAGGGACAAAATAAAGATTAACCTGCCCATGCACGTCACTTGCTAAACCAGTTGCCAAAGGTTCTGCCTTGATTATCACATCCGCGAGGTACTCCAGTTGCAAGATTAATGGCAGTGTATTTGCACTGGAATAGATATCCTCATGATTAAGAGTAACAAGGGAACAGCCCTGGATGAAAAGAATATTAAGAACGTCCCCCATACAACTTTTTTTTTTTTTTTGATAAGTTGTAGCTCACATTATTGTATAAATTAGCCACGAATTAAAAGTTGTTCCAGTTGCAAGATTAATGCCATCTTTTGGTAAGTTGCTCACATATTTTGCTTTCAAAGTGTAGCAGTAGTGCAGAAAATCCAACATGTGATTTGATGAACCATTAGCCGCCACTTCCATAAGGGAGACGTCATCAATCATAATTGTAATGGTTCTACTGCCTCCGAGCGACGAATATATTTCTACTGCTTTCTCAATTTCCCCGTACAATGTAAGCAATCCATCTTCTTTTGCTTCCCCTCCATTTCTGTCTAATTATGAATTGAGTGCATCAAACTAAGAGGGGCAAATAAAGATAGACAGTTCAGTAGATTAAGATAATTCACATAAAGAACAGATTGTTTAGACACAAAAAAGTAGGGCAGTGTACAAGTGACGTTATAATCTGAGTGCAATTTAGAACCACTTTTTTCTATTTATTCCATAGAGATGCCTGAGTTCCCAAATTCCTAACAAGTTCTCAAAATGGACAGGCAGCACCACAACATTTTAAAAACTAAATCACTTGAATTTAGGTCCTTTTTTTTAATAATCACTTGAACTTAGGTCCTTTAATCTCCTGTTTAATGGTATCTAAAATTCCTGTTAAACGTATACACAAAAAGACTACTATCAAGACATGCACAAAGCACGATTACAAGAAAATAGCAAACAATAATTTCATTAAAGTTAATCTATGCTGCTTGACATCTTCACCTGGACACTCCAGCATAAGCATGTCAAGAAATAAGAACCTCTGATTCTTCCTCTGCACAGCTAAGTTGCAACCCTGTTCAGGAAAGAGGAAAAAGGACTGAGATGCTTTACAAGTATGCAGGATTAAATATCCATTGAAATGACTGAAATGAAAAACAAGAACTTGGAATTTTAAAAACTCCGGAACATATATCCTCCAGTAAAGGATGATGCTAGATGTCAAGCAAATTTGAGTACAATCCCAGTCCATGAGGAAATTTGCTTAATTAAATTTAGCTGCACACAATTGTTGCTGAGACAAAACATGGAAGAACTGAGAATTGAAACCAGCACAACTATTTTACATGAATTGACAACAGATTGTGCATTGTTCGATAGATCAATAGAGCATAAAAAATATACAAAGAATCAAAAAACTGATCCTAATACTGTTAAATATGATTAGACATCACGGAGAAGTTTCTGAATTTTGATCACTTAAAGGAAAAGCTAGGATGTTTGAGCTAGGAAGGATCTTCCTAATGGGGAAAGCATTCCCATTTTTACATAGAGGAAATGATAAATATCCTCAGAATTCATTGTACCAGCTAATAGCCACTCCAACAAATTTGAAACTTCCCTCAAGCTTTAACTGAAAACATCCATTTTCACTAGAAGGATGAAAGGGCTAACTTTACAGAAATAGCAATCTCGAATGGATCTTGGGCGATTACGGCATTCTTACAAGACAAAGCTCAAACAAGTTCCAGGAAATGCAGCAGCTTAACATTTATGCCTAAAAGGTAGGAAACAACATAAACACAGACCCTACCTATAAGCTTTCTTGTTGCATCATATTTGCCATATCAAAGTTCAGTTCTTTCTAGCCAATTCTCAAACCACCAGCAAAAGCATCTAGAATAGAATAACAACTAGCAATGTGCACGTTCTCTGCATTGGAATTTGAGATCAACAAACTTTACAATTAATATTATTTAGACTCTCAGTGTTTCCCCTTTTTTGGTCCTTAGAACTATGCCTGTTAACTTCCCTTCGCTTGTTGCCGCCCTATCCGTGTGATCCTCTTCACTGGGTGCATCTACTGGTATTATATCTTAAATGTCAACAACAATTTGATAACAATGATAAGTATGTTCACATATCGCTTTAGTCTCCAACCTCATCTAAGGAAACACCTTTTCACTCTCAAAAAGCCGCATTTCAAGTCCACGTGAATTCAAAAATCCGGTTAGAAGTATGAAAGGATGTTGGAGATACATAAAATCCAGCATAGAGTATGTAAGACCATCAAAATGAATTCATCTATGGCTATTATACCCATTGCCTTTCACCACCACCCCTAAAAAACATCACACTTGCTGTTGCTAAAACTTAAAAGCCATCAGTGAGGTTCCAAACACATCAAATGCCAAATTCTAATTCCATAACTCCTCTTCCTAAAATGATTTTGAAAAGCTGCCTCCGAAACATAACAGAGTAATACACACATCTCATTTTAATTCTACTCTTTTTTTATAAACGTATAGAAGAGGAAAAACAAAAAAGAGTAAACTAGACTCTTTACAAATTAGAGAAAATAGTTACCCAACTCTCTGAATGCAGAGCAAAGTATGTTAATTTACAATAATTAAGTGATAAATTACAGATTAATTATCCGCGCAAACCAGTAAGTATTTTCTCATACGAATAAATAAACACAAGCATGGCATGGAGAGAGAGCAGAGAGGAAGCTGACCATTTTGCGGAGAATGCGTTCGTAGTGAGAGAAAGGGTGGGCAACGGCGATGAAAACGACGACATCAGAGGAGTCAGGTTGGAGAGAGCGCTTAAGGAAATGGTGCAGCACGAAAGCGGCGCTGGTCTCTACACAGTCCTCCACCACAACCACTCGTCCCCGCTTTTGGCTCTTTACACTGCCGATGCCATCCTCCACTAGCGCTTCCTCCAACAGGTTCGGACGCGAATTATCCATCTTGAATCACAATCCCAGAGGACCCAAATCAAATGAAGGGCTTTTATAGGGTTCTTGTATCCCGTGAGACAAGAGAACTAGGGGTTTTAGTTAAGAGTAAGAGGGTGTTCGTCTCGGTGTATGTTTGGGATGAAAATTTCTATTTTGGTTTGTTGAACTATTTTAAAAATGTTACGAAACTATTATTTGTGGATGTCTATTTATTACTCTGCTATGTATAATTTTTGGTGAAGAAGATTTTTTATTTAGTACTTTGTTAAAGTTTATCTACAAGCAGTTGATGCAGGCAGGTTGCAAGCAACTCAATGAAATGATTTGCAGTAACTTCTTATTAAACAAGCAGGTTGCACGTAGCCTATGCAAACAGGTTACAAGCAGCTGAAGAAAAGTCTCGCAGCTGCTTCCTTTCTTCTATAAATAGAAGAGTTTTCAATTCATTATGTACATCAGTTTGAAGATTGAATAATACATCAATCTCTCTCTATACTTGTCTTCGATTTATTTTCTTTAAAGTCGTTATTTTATAACACGTTATCATCACGAGACTCTGCCTTTAGCACTTACTTTGAAAGATGTATTACTATAGTTATCCTCGTCCAAAGGCATTGGTTCTCATTCAAAAGTCTATGGATATAAATCAAATCCAATCGCCATAATTAAGAATTCTACTCAAAAGGTTAGTACTTCTTTCATATCAGATATTCCTCTTTTTTTGCTACTAACAATATGATTTTTGTTAATTGGTCCTAAGGAGCATAATTGGTTCACTTTAGCAGTTCATGCCATAAATTTGTTCTTGAAGAAAAATATTATGAGAAGGGACCATGATTTATTATTTTCATCTCTATTGATGGCTAAGTATGGAAGTTTTCAAAAAATATATAGTCACTGGCAGTGGCATATTTCCTAAATCTTGTTATGACTTAATTTTATGGTTCACTTAAACTCTAGCAGAGTTTGCAAGAAATATACAACCACCAGAAGTGGTTGTGTTTCGTATACCTCATTGTAACTAAGTTTTGTTAACCACCAGAAGTGGTATATGCCTATAACCACCAGAAGTGGTATATGCCTATGACCACCAGAAGTGATAATTTAGGTTTTTTATGATTTACAATTGAAGATAAGTTAGAGAAAATTTCTCTATATTACTTGCATGCCTCGATTTGCTCCTGAAGTAGCATTATCTTAAAAGAGGTTATAAGCCATCACACAATTTGGTGAGATTAATGCACGTTCAGATAATTATGTTCCATTCTCTGAAGGATGAGAATTTTTTATAAATATTAATCCATTCCCTGAAGTGAATGTGACAATATATGAACGCGTTCTTGATGTAAATATATTACAACTCACCTCGAGAATGGGTAATATGATTGAGAGAATATATACTCAATATTTCGTATTTTAAATTTTCTCCTGAAGAAGTAACACAATTGAAATTTCCTCCTGAAGTAGGAAAATATTATGAAAGTGTGTCTTTCTGTGCTTAAACAAAATAATGAGCTATTCAAAGTTATTTTTTAAGCACATTTTTATTTCCTGGAGTGAATGAAGAAATACCACAACTCATCTCCTGAAGAGTTAGAATAACAAAGGATATAAATATTATTTTGTGGCATAAAAATTATTGTCGCACGTACCTGTTGTACGTAAAACATCTTGAATAATTTTATTAAGTATTGTTCTAAGGCAAATGCATTCCTGTAAAATGCTTTCTACTGCAACCACATTAATATATTATGGTTAGTTATTGAGTTCCCTGAAGAAAATAGCAACTCGTGCATCTTTTCTTAAAAGATGCAATGACTATGTGGTTGCCGCATTGATACAAAATTTTCAGATGTTAATGGTATTTCTCCTTGGAGGAGATAATTATCACAAAGTTAGTGGTATAAATATTAAAATTATTTTTAGAATTAGCTTTATATTGTTTATTTGATTATGATTTTCTCTCATGATACTAGAAGTGTCTGAGCGATATTTGGTAGTACAAAATTTAACAAAAACTCCTGAAGAGCTAATTGTTTGTCTAGAAGACATATGACACCAGTAGTGTCCGAATAATATTAGATTGTGGATAAAAATGAAGGCTCTCGAAGAGCTTATATACAAATATGTCATTCATATTATATGATTATGGTCAAAGCATATGTTGTAGTAAACCTGAAGTTTACTAATACAAGTGACTATCATATTAAGGCTATAAATGATTGGAAGATTGAAAATCTTCCTGTTTCCACAATCATAGGGGGTAAAATAATATGTATGTGAGAAGTTATCCGCCTTATTCTTCAATTTGTACAACATCATGTAACACAGTGAACCAGAAGTTACTAATGCAAAAGCAGTCACAGTAAACCAGAAGTTTTACTGATGCAAAAGTAGCCATGGTAAATCAGAAGTTTACTAATGCAAAAGTTTATGCCTTAGTGAACCAGAAGTTTACTAAGAGATAGCACATGCAATGATAAACTTGAAGTTTTCATTTGATATTTTTAAATGAGCTATTTGAGAATTCAGATAAGCATAAACTGAAGAACTAGAAGATTCTTCACGAATTCTCTTGTGTTGCTTGTTCTCAAAAGAAATTGATTATACCAGCTAAAGTTGGGACTAAAATCCCTGAATTCTAAAATATATAAAAGGTGTTATGGGCTCATTCACCTATCATGTGAACCACTTATAGATGCATATATGAGATGGTTACAAGTGTAATTATTGTCAACCTGCAGTTTGGCATTTGAAATTTCTTTTATCAATTAAGAGCATAAATTTCAGATTATGAAATCAAGATAGTTCATCTTCATGATGCTGGTTTATATCCAAGCTAGTTTAGCATTGAATACCTCCTATTAATGGCTAAACTATCGCTTATGAGAACAAATCCTCATGTGTTGGTCTAACATTTTCTAAATTGCATATAGCAGCATTTGTATGCATCATGCCAATTTTTTTGTTATCCTTGTTGTTTATATTAATGACATAAATCTTGTTGAAACTACAGAAGAGCTCCAAAAGGCAATTGAATATCTTAAGAAAGAATTGAACATTTAGCAGACGATATCTTTATCCATCAATCTGCTATACAAAAAGGGTCTTAAAACGCTTTTACATGGACAAAGTGCACTCATTGAGTACATCATTGGTTATTCGATCACTTGAAGTGAATAAAGATTTGTTCCGACCTCCAAAAAAGGATGAGGAACTCCTTGGTCCTGAAATACTCTATCTCAGTGTAATTGGTGCACTTATGTATCTTGCTAATGCTAATAAAGGTGGTGCAGATCGTATTGGTTATGCAAATGCAGGTTATTTATCCGATCCCCATAAAGCTTGATCTCAAATCGGGTATGTGTATACATGTGGAGGTACTGTCATATCATGGCGCTTCACAAAGCAATCTATTGTTGCTACTTCTTCAAATCATGCTTAGATAATAGTTATTCATGAAGCAAGTAGGAAATGCGTATGGTTGAGATCAGTGATTCATTTTATTCGAGAAAAATGTGGTTTGGAATGTGAGAAAAGGCCCACAATTTTATACGAAGACAATGTTGCATGCATAGCTCAATTGAAGGGGGAATTTATAAAAGGAGATAGAACGAAGTACATTTCACCAAAATTATTCTACACACATGATCTTCAGAAAAAGGGTGACATTGATGTGAAACAAATCCATTTAAGTGACAATCCGGCAGATTTGTTCACTAAATCTTTGCCAACCTCAACTTTTGAGAAGATGGTATACAAGATTGGAATACGGAGACTCAAATATTTGAAACAAGGTTTTCATCAGGGGGAGATACGCGCTGCACTCTTTTTCCCTTACTAAGTTTTTCCCATGAGGTTTTTCTTGTAAGGTTTTTAATGAGGCAGCTGGAAATGCGTATTACTAAATATGTGTACTCTTTTTCCTTCACTAGGATTTTTCCCACTGGGTTTTTCCTAGTAAGGTTTTAACGAGGCACATTATCTTTAATGAACATCCAAGGGGGAGTGTTATGAAATTATTATTTGTGGATGTCCATTTATTACTCCGCTATGGATAATCTTCCTGAAGAAGATTATCCATTTAGTACTTTGTTGAAGTTTGTCTACAAGCAGCTGATGCAGGCAGGTTGCAAGTAACTCAATGAAATAATTTGCAGCAGCTTCTTATTAAACAGGCAGGTTGCAAGCAGCTCATGCAGACAACTTACAAGCAGCTGAAGAAAAGCCTCGCAGTTGCTTCCTGAAAAGCCTCGCAACTGCTTCCTTTCTTCTATAAATAGAAGAGTTTTCAGTTCATTATGTACATCAGTTTGAAGATTGAATAATACATCAATCTCTCTCTCTATACTTGTCTTCAATTTATTTTCTTTAAAGTCGTTATTTTATAACAAAAAAAAAAATTTCTTATGCCTTTTTAGTAGGAGGAGTTAAAATTTTCAAAACTCACCTTTAGCTTTTCTACTCCCATCTTCTGTCACGACTTAATTCCACGTGACCAGTACCCGCATACTATATGAATCGAACGAACCAAATCATATGATGTACCGAAACCATATATATAAAAAGAAATTTAATTTCGAAAGCTCTTTGGAAATATATAATATTGTATACGGTCGAAATCGGAGAGCCCAATTTTGAGGTCCTGATTGTATCCCGAGCTCGAGTTCGGACAACTCGAGGTAGGGATCAGGTCTAGCTGGAAAGTACACATCTTGAGGGAACAAATCAAATGCCCAGCATGGTCTACCTCGAGACAGTACCATTTCGAACACACTCAAGAAAGAGCAGGAATTCCTCAGGGGCACAAAGGTCAAGGCGTAAATTTCGGGATAGATTCGTACGAATCCGTACTAGGTGGTTATACAACTGTACCAATGGGATATTTTTACCATAAATAGAAATGTACCTTATTTTGGGTTTTCCCTGCTTTATAAAGGAGACCCCAGTCATTTGTAAGGATCATCTCTATCACTAGCAAAAGAATATAATATCTCACTTTTCTCGCTTACTGCTCTTGAGAAACATTCTCTAACTTTATTGTTCTTTCTTTTACTGTCCTTACTTTATCATACCTAACCCATCTCGAGGTCATTGAGCTCGAGGCCATACTGTCACGTAACATTTATTTGGTTCATCTATTATTCTCATTTACACTCTATATTACTTGTTTATTAATTAGTATTGGACTAGATCACGTATCTTTAAAATCACAAATCAAAATTAATTGTTACTTGTATTTTTTTCGAGGTAAAAAAATTGGTGCCCACCTTGGGGCTAAAGATAATAATGATTATTTCAGTACTAATTTTCTAATAACACACGTTATTCTTTACACTTTTTCTTGCCAAAGATTCTTTGATTTCAGGATAAAGCATGTCGAACTCAGCAAACGCACCTATGCACGGTAATGACGGCCTTGAATTCCACGAGGAAAATGAAAATGCAACAGCTTCAGGGGCCGGCGTGCCACCACTCAACCCTGAATTAGCACCAACTCCTAACTCAGTCGACGTTGGTTCACACATTGCTATAAACGTCGATTTGGGCACTGACGTCGGAGGAAGCGTGCGTGGAGATGTTCAACCAGGTGGCCAAAGAACACAAGGTCGAGGAGACGGGGAAGTTAGTCTCCAAGTGATTTTCGAGATGTTACAAGCATAACAAATTACCATCACTCAGTTGCAAAGACAGCAAACGACTCCGAGTGTAGTGGGACCAGAAACTACTCATCGTGTTGAACCGGCCCCGTAAAGGTCGAGCAACAATGGGTCAAGGACCGACCCTACAATCATGAGAATGCTCGAAGAACTCACAAAAAGGATCGATCCGGGAGAGAAAAGGAGCGAGGACAACGATAAAAAAGTGGAAACGTACAACTCGAGGGTCGACCAAATACCAAGAGCACCTCCGGTTTTGAAAAGATTGGATTCTAAGAAATTTTTGCAAAAACTGTTTCCCCCAAGTGCAATCACGAAGACTATTCCGAAGAAGTTTCGCATGCCAGACATTCCCAAATACAACGGGACTACCGATCCCAATGAGCACATCACCACTTATACTTGTGGTATAAAAGGAAATGATCTGGAGGACGACGAGATCGAGTCTGTTCTACTGAAGAAGTTTGGGGAAACTTTTTCCAAAGGAGCCATGATTTGGTACCATAACCTGCCCCCGAACTCTATTGATTCATTTGCCATGTTGGCAGATTCGTTTGTAAAGGCACATGTTGGTGCTATAAAGGTTGCAACAAGGAAGTTAGACGTGTTCAAAATCAAGCAAAAGGACAACGAGATGTTGAGGGAATTTGTATCCCGGTTCTAGTTGGAACGAATGGAGTTGCCACCGGTCTCCGATGACTGGGTTGTACAAGCTTTCACTCAGGGGCTAAACGAGAGGAGCTCGATAGCATCCAAGCAGTTGAAACAAAACTTAATTGAGTACCCCTCCTTAACTTGGGAGGATGTGAATAACAGATACCAGTCGAAGATTAGAGTAGAAGATGACCAGTTGGGAGCCCCCTCGGGCTTGGTTTATCCAAACAGGTTAGCAACAAAAGATTCGAGTGAAGTAGACAGTGAACCGAGGCTGAATAAGGAGAGGTATCAACCGTACATCGAAGATCAAAGGAACAGCTCGAGGCGCAATATACCCTGAAATGATCGAAGAGTTGACCAAGGATAGAATTCTCGGGGACTCATGAGCAAGACCGGGTTCGATAGGCATTCAGGACCGGCGGAGGCGCCTCGGTTATCAGAATACAATTTTAGCATCGATGCCTGGGGCATCGTCTGGACCATTGGGAAAATTAGGGATACCAGATGGCCTAAGCCCATACAAACCTATCCTTCTCAGAGGAATCCCAACTTAATGTGCAAATATAACGGTACACATGGGCACAGGACCAAGGATTGCAGACAAATGAGAGAGGAGGTAGCTCGATTGTTCAATGAAGAGCATCTTCAGGAATTTCTCAGCGACAGGGCCAAGAACCATTTCAGAGAAAGAGATGCCAACAGGAAGAATGAATCGGAGGAACCTCAACATGTTATTCACATGATCGTCGGTGGAGTCGACGCCCCGCAGGGACCCAAATTTAATCGCATTAAAGTATCAATCATAAGGGAGAAGCGGACTCGGGATTACATGCCCGAGGACACCATCACGTTCAATGAGGAAGACACCGAGGCTTATCTCAGCCTCACAACGACGCACTAGTAATTTCTATTCTTTTAAATAAAGTTCAAGTTAAACGTGTTCTTGTGGATCTAGGTAGCTCCGCAAATATAATCAGATCGAGGGTCGTGGAACAGCTCGGGCTGCTTGACCAAATCATACCAGCATCTCGAGTCTTGAATGGCTTCAACATGCCAAGTGAAACAACAAAGGGAGAAATCATCCTCCCAGTGAACGTGGTCGGAACCATACAAGACACAAAGTTTCATGTCATTAAAGGTGACACGAGGTATAATGCTTTTCTTGGAAGGTCGTGGATCTATAGCATGAAGGCAGTGACATCAACCCTTCATCAAATTCTGAAGTTCCCAACAAAAGATGACGTATAAACGGTATATGGGGAGCATCATGCAGCTAAGAAGATGTTTGCATTCCATGACGTGACACCAATATCGACGCCATCTACATTAGAAAAGTCGAACAACAAGAACAAATAGGTAGACAAATAGCAATCACAGCCTATATCCTCGGGTGAGCCCGAGGAACAGGTGGCCGAGGACGAAGAAGAAGATTTCCTAACTCCTCGAGATTTCGTCATCCCCGAGGAGTCTGACGCGACAAAGTCAATGGTCGAGGAACTTGAATAGGTGGTATTGATCGAGTATCTGCCGGAACAAAAGGTATACCTGGGAACGGGACTAACCCCCGAACTTAGGAAACAACTCATTCAATTCCTTATCGATAACATTGATTGCTTTGCTTGGTCCCACTTAGATATGACAGGGATCCCACCGGAGATAACTACTCATCGACTAAGTGTCGATCCCAGATTTAAATCGATGAAACAAAAGAGGAGGCCTCAGTCCGAGGTAAAACACACATTCATCAAAGACGAGGTAACCAAACTTCTTAATATAGGTTCCATTAGGGAAGTTAAATATCCCGAGTGGATAGCTAATGTAGTAGTAGTCCCTAAAAAGGAACAAACTTAGAATGTGTATAGACTACAAATATTTGAACAAAGCATGCCCTAAAGACCCTTTCCCATTGCCCAACATCGATCGATTGATCGATGCCACGACCGGCCATGAGATCCTTACTTTTCTCGATGCCTACTCCGGGTAAAATCAAATTCGAATGAACCCGGAGGACCAGGAAAAGACTTCGTTTATCACAAAGTTTGGTACATATTGTTATAACGTAATGTCCTTCGGTCTAAAAAATGCAGGGGTTGCATACCAACGCTTAGTTAATAAAATGTTCGAACATAAAATAGGCCAATCTATGGAAGTTTATATTGATGACATGCTAGTTAAGTCCCTGCGCACAGAGGACCATTTGACTCATTTGCATGCAACGTTCGATATCCTAAGAAAATACAACATGAAACTCAACCCCGAGAAATGCGCTTTTGGAGTTGGTTCGGGCAAGTTTTTAGGATTCATGGTGTTGAACAGGGGGATCGAGATCAACCCCGAAAAAATCAAAGCCATCGAGAAATCACCGTCGTAAATAATGTGAAAGTCGTACAACGGCTAACCGGACGGATAACTGCCCTATTTCGGTTTATCTCGAGATCATCGGGTCAGAGTCATCATTTCTTTTCCTTACACAAGAAGAAGAACCACTTCGCATGGACTCCGAAGTGTCAACAAGCCTTAGAAGAATTAAAATGGTATCTCTCGAGCCCACCCTTGCTCCATACTCTGAAGGAGGATGAAAAGTTCTACTTGTATTTAGCCGTGTCCGAGGTAGCGGTAAGTGGAGTGTTGGTTCGAGAAGAACAAGGTACACAATTTCCTATTTATTATGTAAGCCGGAACCTAGGAGATGCTGAAACCAGGTACCCGCATTTAGAAAAGTTAGCTCTTTCATTAATAAGTGCATCTAGGAAATTAAAACCATATTTTCAATGTCATCCTATATGTGTATTGGCTACGTACCCACTTCGAAATATCTTGCATAAGCCCGAATTATCGGGCCGATTGTCCAAATGGACCATCGAACTTGGAGGGTATGATATCGAATATCAACCCCGGACGACTATCTAGTCTCAAAGTTTGGAGACTTCGTGGCTGATTTTACGCATGTCCTCGTACCCGAAGTAGAAAAGGAACTCTTGCTAAAAACGGGTACATCATCAGGGGTATGAACCCTCTTCACAGACGGTGCCTCGAATGTGAAAGGGTTCGAGCTCGGTATAGTTTTAAAACTGCCTACAGGTAGTATCATTAGGCAATCTGTCAAAACCTCTAAATTGACTAACAATGAGGCCGAGTATGAGGCCATGATTGTAAGTATCGAACTAGCCAAGGGCCTGGGAGCAGAGGTCGTTGAGGCCAAGTGTGACTCTCTTTTGGTAGTAAATCGAGTAAACGGGAGCTTCGAGGTTCGAGAAGATAGAATGCAAAAGTACTTAGACAAACTTCAAGTGACATTGCATCGCTTCAAGGAATGGACACTGGACCATTTACCTCGAGAGCATAATATCGAGGCCAATGCACTTGCAAATTTGGGATCATCGGTTGAAGAAGACGATATTGTCCCGGGGACTCTCATCCAATTGTCGAGTTCGGTGGTCGAAGAAGGCCATGCGGAAAATAATTCAACAAGTTTGACGTAGGATTGGAGGAATATGTACGCCGAATACTTGAAGCATGGGAAGCTCCCTTCAGACCCAAAAGAGTCGAGGGCCTTACGAGCCAAAGCAACTCCATTCTCACTCGATTAAAATGGGACATCATATAGAAGAACCTTTGACGGACCACTGGCAGTGTGCTTGGGATCGGGGGACACCGATTATGTACTACGAGAATCCACGAAGGCACTTGTGGAAATCACTCAGGTGCCGATTGTTTGGTTCGCAAGGTGATCAGAGCAGGGTATTATTGGGATAACATGGAAAAAGATACTAAGGATTTTGTTTGAAGGTGTGATAAATTCCAAAGGTTCGCACCAATGATCCATCATCCCGGTGAACAACTCCATTCGGTCCTATCCCCGTGGCCATTCATGAAATGGGGGATGGACATCGTCGTCCCCATACCAACGGCGCTAGGTAAAGCTAAATTTATTTTGTTTATGACTGACTACTTTTCAAAATGGGTAAAAGTGCATGCCTTCGAGAAAATAAGAGAAAAAGAGATCATCGACTTCATATGGGACCACATTGTATGCCGGTTCGGGATATCCGCCGAAATAGTATGCGACAATGGGAAGCAGTTCATCGGCAGCAAAGTGACAAAATTCCTCGAGGACCATAAAATCAAAAGGATTTTATCAATGCCCTATTACCTAAGCGCAAATGGCCAGGCCGAGTCCACAAACAAAACCATCATTAAAAACTTGAAAAAAAGGTTGGATGATGCAAAGGGAAAATGGAGAAAAGTATTGCCCGGGGTACTATGGGCATATCGAACGACGTCGAAGTCAAGCACGGGGGAAACCTCGTTTCTTTGGTATATGGGTCCAAAGCATTGATTTTGATCGAGGTCGGGGAACCTAGCGTCAGGTTTCAACATACCACTAAGGATCCGAACCACGAGGCCATGAACACTAGCCTTGAGCTGCTATATGAAAAATGTGAAGCCACATTAGTTCTAATGGCTGCACAAAATCAAAGGATCGGGAGGTATTACAACAAAAGAGCAAACCTTCTCCATTTCGGAGTCGGGGACTTAGTCATAAGGAAAGTCACCATCAATACTCGAGACCCAAACGAAGGGAAACTAGGCCCTAATTGGGAAGGACCGTACCGAGTCCTCAGAGTCATAGGAAAATGATCCTACAAACTTGGCACAATGGAAGGCGAGCAACTACCAAACAATTGGAATATATCACTACTCAAACGATACTATTGTTGAGGTATGACCTTCTCCCTTTTTTCATTTATTTTTGAAAAAACTAACTCCTTGCAGGTGTTCGATTGAAGACATCGAAGCACCCTTCAACTTGAAGACCTTGGGTTTTAAAGCATGTGTTGCACTCTTTTTCCCTAAGATCGGGTTTATATCCCAAATGGGTTTTACCGGAAAGGTTTTTAACGAGGCACCACTTATATGCTACCTAAGGTAAATTCAACAAGTATTCAAGGCTTTTTTTCAATCAACCTCAAATACTGGGGGGGACCACCCTCGGAGGTTGCATTTTTGAAGAAAACAATTCATGCTGAATAGGGCCTCGATAGGAGAATGATGTAATGGGCCAAATGGTCAAATGAACCGTTTCCATGTAGAATAATCGAGCCCCCGACGGAAAAACATGTACGCATGTATCAGTTATTCAAAGAAGCATTCTTACTATATCAAAACATTTTGTGTCTCAAAGAAGTCTACTATTTTCACACTTATAATTCTACAAGAAATGGCTCGGGCCAGAACCCGGATGCATCCCGAATGCTCGGGGACTGTCATCAATAGTTGACACATCGAGTCATCGACAAATCAAACTCATAAGACCTTACAGGGGCATATTCGAACTCATAAGACTTCAAAAAGGCGTAATCAAACTCATAAGACCTCAATGAGGCATCCCCTCGATACAAAGGCCAATGCCATCATACTCGGGGACTAAAGGCTACGGCCATACTAAAGACTACGGTCATATAAAAAGGCTACGGCCGAAATAATGCGGCTCAGAGACGTCCGACTTCCGCCATAAAACTAAAGGCCTTCAAATACTTCGAAAAACTGGTTAAATCAGGCTACCCTCAGCAAAAGCAAATGATAAAGGGATTCGATAGAACCAACCCTCGAATAAATCAGAGGCTTTGATAATATCAGCCTTCGAAAAAACCTCAAGAGGTATTCGATTATCGTTACACAATAAATTACAAACAAGGTTCCAATCGATCGAACCTTCGAAAAATCCAACGAGTATGAATACAAAAAACACATGCTAAGGCATACCAAAACTTTTCACTAAGTATTTTAGTCGGAAAGAGGGAATAATTATAGCCACTTTAAAGTCTGAATTGGCCCTACCTAAATAGCCTAAGGGTCAACCCAAAAGAGCCTAAGGGACAACCTAAAGAGCCTAAGGGACAACCTAAAAGAGCCTAAGGGCCAATATTAAACCTAGGTGCCAAGAGATGAAGAAAAAAAGTTCTTTATATTCAAAAGATGATTCAAAAGTACATTTACAATACCCCCACGTAGGGCCCTTACACAAAAGAAAGAAGACAAAAGAACCTAATCTACTTTCGGGACCACTTGCTCGGAGGCAGTATCCACAGGAGTTACATCTTCGGTAGCCTGGTCTTCGGGGGACTTTTCCTCCTCGAAGACTTCATCTTCGTCTCCCTCATTCTCGGAGCCGCTGGCAGAATCCTTGTCAGTGGAGATCAATGCAGCTGCCTCTTCTTCCGAATCCTTTACCTTCTCGATTTCGGCAGAAAGGTCAAAACCTTTAGCATGCACCTCCTCGAGAGTTTGCCTTCGAGACTCCAGCATAACATGATTGATGGCACATGTTAAATTGAGCTCGGCCGCAGCAGAGATCTCTTGAGCCCGATCATTAGCAGCAGCAGCATCGGTTCGATATGAGGACACGAATGCATCAGCTTTGGACTTGATCTTAGCAAATTCAGCAGCCGTCTCAGTGTGAAGCTACTTAAATTTATGGCTCTCCTTTTTTTCACTCTGAAGTTGGTGCTCGATCGAGGCCAGTTTTTCTCTAAGAGTGTCCTTTTATGAGGCCAAACGATCCATATGTTGCTTCCACCCGAGGGTTCCAGCCTCTTTGGTCTTGAGCTCCTCCCGAAGTTGCTCCACCAGGTCGGCCTTCTGCTGGAACTGCAAAATAGAAGTATTAGACACCAAAACAAGTAAATACAAAATAAGCCCACAATGGTTGTATTACCTGTTCGACGAGCTCGGCCCGCTCTTGGGAAGCCTTCTCTGAACTTGCTCGAAGATCGTTGAGTTCCCCCTCTCTTTTTGGCATAGAGAGCCTTGAGTTCATTCATCTCTAACATGAGTTTCCTGAGCTCATCTTCAACACGGGCAAGCTCAGCTCAAGACTTGGAAAAATCTTGATCATAAAGCATCACGTCTTTATCACAAAGAAAGGAAGTCAGAAAGGCAAAAATCAAACACTAAACATAATTGTCAAGGCAAAGTTTACCCGTTTCCGAAGCTTCTCAGCCTCTTCAAAGATGAATGAGGCGTCAAGGTTGGGGCCCTCTTCGATCTAGGCAAGGCATTCGCCGAAGATTTCATTCTCTCTGTGGGATGTTCCCACATCAGGAGTCTTCATATCTTGAGCATCCCGTATTTGCCACGCAGAGAACAACGGGCCTGGAGGAGAATCGTCCTCATCAATTACCCTGAATGGCTCAATCGGGGCATTCTCATGCCTTCGAGGAATCTCAAGGTTGGGCTCTCCGAGTTCATCGACCAAGTTTCCTTTAGGACAAGGCACATTCTTGTCACTAGTCGGCTTGGGGACTTTGCTCGAGCTCCCCTCAGAGATCTCCTCAGCTTGAGATTGAACCGCATCAGCAGCCTTCGATTCAACAGCCTTTGAAGAATCAATGCTTCCTCTTATCCGAATCACTAACGGGCGGTCATCATCTTTGCCCTCGGCATCGTCTCCCTCTTCGTCCTCAGCACGAAGATGTTCGGCAGTTTCCAGAGTTAAGGCCACCATATCGGCCTAAGGCTTTTGAACCTTGGTTTTCTTTGGCTTCGGGGAGTTCGCCGGTGACCCCTTCTTCTTTTTCTTGTCTTTGGCGGGTTTTGGGGTTTCTTCCTCACCGGGTGGGGGCGGCCTCATTGAAACAACGTCCCCGAGGCTTGCACAAATGAAAATTAAGCATTTTTCTAAGGAGTCTTTCGCTAAGGGATTTTGGTATGCAAGTAATGAAAGCTCACCGTGGTTTTTGGCCTCTCATCGGCCTTTGGCCAAATCACACCAGACGCACTCGGCATATGAGGAAGTGGAAGCCAGTTGCCGAACCCAGACCAGGAGGTCCGCAACCGCACCTGGATACCAAGCGGCGGCTGCATCATTAAAAAGGAGTTAGTTAAAAAAAGGCGGGAACGTCAAAATAATGAAACACACTCGATAAGTCTGTACTTACGCTTCATATTCCATTCCTCTGGGAACGAGATCTTTTCAACGGGAATCAGGTCGGAGGTCCTGACTCGAACGAAGTGGCTCATCCACCCTCGATCTTTATCTTCGTCGATGCTGGAGAAGAAAGACTTCGAGGATCGACGTTGCAACTTTATCAGGCCACCTCGATAGAGACGAGGCCTGTATAGCCTAATCAAATGGTCGAGGGTAAAAGACATCCCCTCGACCTTGCTCGAGAAGTACCTAATTAGGTGAAAAATTTGCCAAAAGCAAGGGTAAATTTGACCAAGCGTCACTTGGTACTGTCGACAGAAGTCGAGAATCATTGGATCTAGGAGAGGTGGAGAAAGGTCTATGGGACTTAAGGTGAATGGGTAGGTATACACTTAGGTACCCTGCTTTGTAAGTAGTAATATCCTCTTCGGGTGAAGGGATCTCCACTTCACCGTGTCTTCTCAACGGCAATCCTCCTTCACCTGTTTGAGTTCGGGTATCAAGCTGATATACCGAGACATAGGCTTGCATCGACCCGGGACCGAAGGAGGTCTGTCAATTTTAAAATCGGAAGAAATATCACAAGGCCTGGGGGTGCACTTATCAATACGAGGAGGTACCGCCGTTTTGCTCGTAGATGGGCGAGAAGACGAAGAAGCCTTCTCTTTCTGTGGAACTGTCTTAGAAGTTTTTGCCATTATTGTTGTGAATTCAGAAGAAAAAGAGAAAGTTGATGGTGAAATGAGCACAAGAGAGGGATAAATGCATAGAGAATGAGAAAATAGCAAGTTTAAGTATGTTGTGGAGAGTAAAGTTTGCAAAGAAATGAGTTGAAGTATTTATAGAGGCCATTTGTGCGTGTTGGGGAAGCTAAACGGCCGGCCAATAGCCGCTTTTAATTAATGACTTTTCGAAAACTGTGCAGACGTGACCTTTGCACGAGCTTTCAATCATACCAACCGCTGACCTCACGAGACTAACATCATGGTTTGGGGCATCGAAGGATCGAGAATCAAATCATTTCTTATCTTTTCATTCTAAGAAACGCGGAGACTATCTGTATACGGTCAAAATCGGAGAGCCTGATTTTGAGGTCCTGATTGTACCCCGAGCTCGAGTTCGGGCAACTCGAGGTAGGGATCGGGTTTGGCTGGAAAGTACACACCCCGGGGGAACAAATCGAATGCCCAGCACGGTCTATCTCGAGACATTACCATTTCGAACACACTCAAGAAAGAGCGGAAATTCCTCAGGGGCACAAAGGTCAAGGCGTAAATTTTGGGATAGATTCGTACGAATCCGTACTAGGTGGTTTTACAGTTGTACCATAGGGTTTTTTACTGTAAAAAGAAATGTACCATATTTGGGGTTTTCCCTCCTATATAAAGGGGACCCCAATCATTTGTAAGGATCATCTCGTCACTGGCAAAAGAATACAATATCTCACTTTTCTCGCTTACTGCTCTTGAGAAACATTCTCTAACTTTATTGTTCTTACTTTACTGTCCTTACTTTATCATACATGTCCTTACTTTATCATACCCAATCATTTGTAAGGATCATCTCATCACTGGCAAAAGAATACAATATCTCACTTTTCTCGCTTACTGCTCTTGAGAAACATTCTCTAACTTTATTGTTCTTACTTTAATGTCCTTACTTTATCATACATGTCCTTACTTTATCATACCCAATCATTTGTAAGGATCATCTCATCACTGGCAAAAGAATACAATATCTCACTTTTCTCGCTTACTGCTCTTGAGAAACATTCTCTAACTTTATTGTTCTTACTTTAATGTCCTTACTTTATCATACCTAACCCATCTCGAGGTCATCGAGCTCGAGGCCATACTGTTCATGTAACATTGGTTTGGTTCATCGATTTTTCTCATTTACACTCTATATAACTTTCTTATTAATTGGTATTGGACTAGATCACATATCTTTAAAACCACAAATCAAAATTAATTATTACTTGTATTTTTCGAGGTAAACAAATATATTTTCAAGTTAAATGATAAAATAGTTTTCCAATTCAACAATACATGAAGCATCTCATAATTGTAATAATGAGATTAAGTAAAATAAATATCTTTTCATGTACGCCGTGTCCAATCCCATTAATACAACACTTCACAATTATTTATGGAGCTTTTATATCAAAGAATAGAACTAAACACTTGGGCTAACACGGTAAATAAAGAAAATAACATCACGAAATGGGAGTGGTGCCTCACCATATACCTCAGAAAGAAAGTCATCCTAACTCTGTTCGCATGCCACGTATCATACTTCATCCTAAAATATGTCATGTAAGTAGGGCTGTAAAGAGGGGCCTTTGAGTACTGAGTACACCATAACACCACAACACTCAATAAGTGTCAAAGATTCTCTCTGACTCAAGTAACAAAAAAACCTATGCAATCTTTATTTGATATAAAGTAATAAACAATTATATAAATCATGCTTCTTACCATTTAAATGAAAAGGAAAATAAAATGTAAACCATGATATAAGTTTTTAAAAAATTTATATCAATCCAAGATTTTAATAAAAATCACATAAACCATTTTAATTGCACTAAGTCATTGAAATCTCTTTAGGCTCCTTAGACTTAAACTAAGAAAATTATTATATTTTATCTGGAGTACTACCGATATTTACATAATAAATAACTATTAGGTGATCAACCTAGCAACAAGCATTTGACCCAACTTGTCTGGACAACTTTCCGTAGTGCTCTTAACCTCATGACTTTAAGTAATGATCATTTGCCCGCACAATAGGGGGCTTATTCCACAAACCTTGGCTTAGCATTGGAATATGTACCTACATCGACACGTGTAGTTCCATGGTAACGAAATCAACATTTGAACCAATCTCGATGGTCTCCATTAGTAACTCCTAAAATATTTGACATATCAAAAATAGATTCATAGGCTAATAGCCTCAAAGGTTCTGTTTTTCACCCAAATCATGATTTTCATCGCCAATCCAAACCGTTTGAACTAGAGATAGAATTCACACTAGCGAATTATATCTCCTTTAGCGAAATATCGTTCGCCTTTTTTACCCTTTAAAAATAGAATTCACACTAGACAAAATTATAATTTAAATACCCTCCTAATATTTAGGAATATGAAATCAACTAAAATTTGTTTATTAAATCACTCCTTATTTGAGTCATAAATTCCCTAATATTTAGGAATAGTCTTAATTATTTTCTAATATTTAGGACATACAAATCAACTAAATATTAGTATTAATATTTTTCTCTTATGAACTATGTAATTACCATATTTGTTAAAAGAAACTAATACTATATAACACAAGAAAATCACGTTTTACAGCTTGTTTGGATGGTCGTTACCCATTGTATTGTATCGTATTTATGAGAAAACACGGGAAAAAAAATAATATCTTGTTATTTTCAATGATACAATGAGCCCTATATATACAGATATTACATGTCCTACTCCTAGTACACATAGGATTAGGGTTTGTGTTATTTACTCCTATTTGACTACTTAACTAACACTCCCCCTCAAGTTGGTGCATACAAATCAAATGTACCGAGCTTGTTACATATATAACTAATACGAGGGCCACTGAGGGACTTGGTGAATATATCAGCAAGCTGATCATTCGACTTCACAAATCTTGTAGCAATATCTCCTGAGAGTATCTTTTCTCTGATGAAGTGACAATCAATCTCAATGTGTTTAGTCCTCTCATGGAACACCGGATTTGATGCGATATGAAGAGCAGCTTGATTATCGCACACAAGTTCCATCTGGCTGATGTCTCCAAATTTTAACTCCTTGAGCAATTGTTTGATCCAAGTTAGCTCACATGTCGCCATAGCCATTGCTCGATATTCTGCTTCTGCACTAGATCGTGCAACTACATTTTGTTTCTTGCTCTTCCAAGACACCAAATTGCCTCCTACTAAAACGCAATATCCAGACGTAGAACGTCTGTCAGTAGGTGATCCTGCCCAATCAGCATCTGAGCAACCAACGATTTGTTCATGACCTCGATCCTCAAACAATGACCCTCTACCTGGAGCGAATTTTATATACCGTAGAATGCGGAAAACTGCATCCTAGTGGCTATCACACGGAGAATCCGTAAACTGACTTACAACACTCACAGGAAAGGAAATGTCAGGTCTGGTCACTGTGAGATAGTTTA
>ML280277.1:961-66673 GCA_005239495.1 Nicotiana undulata
AGTATTGAATAGTGTCATGAATGCTTATAAACCACCACTTCCTTGCTCTAATACTTCCAAAAGGTGAAGAATATTTAACGATAGAATGTTGTTCAAAAGCTAGACAAGAATGACCCACAATACCCAAGTAAATCCTTTTATAGTGGGCAGAAAATTCGGGTGAAAAGCGGACAAAAACGCCCCTGTCAGGCTTAGATGCGATCGCATTCCTGTCGCATAACAGGGATGCGATTCGCATCTTCACTTTCTTCGTCGCATATCAAAACCCTAGGTCCCAGAGGTTCATCGCATTTGAGATATTCGGTCCGCATTAGTGATGTGCGATCGCATTCGCGCGTCGCATTTGTAGTGTAGCTTCAGGCATCAGATGGTGATGCGATTAAAATGCGGTTCGCATTTGAGATATGCGGTCGCACATTTGACCGCATTTCACTCCTTAAATTTGACTCAACTTTCTGTTGCGGCATGCGATCTCTAGGCTCGAAATGCGATTCGCATGTTGCATATGCGATCGCATTCGGCCATTTTCCTCCTCTTTTCTCTTCTTTAACTCTCTTTTGCATGGTCTTGAGTGTTTACACCTTGTGTACTGCAAAATACCAAAATTCTATAATTAATAAGAGTAAATGCTCTTGAAACGAGCCATAGTTTAAGCACTATGGTATTAAATGTGCCGAAATTCTCCGGCACATCAACAGCAGAACCACAAGTAAAAGCATAATAGATACAAAAGGAATTACAATACAAACAGAAACATATTGTTTGGAGGCTTTAAGTTAAACTAAAAACATACCAGTTAAAGGAGAGAATAAGTGCAGAATGAAGAGTAGTAGAGTGTATAATTACTTAGTCTTGGCTTGCAGCCAACTGAGAATAGCAAATAACCAGCAAGAATAACAAGAGAGAATATGTGTGTGTGAGAGAGTTCAGAACAGAGTGTTGTGTGTGTAATTCTAATGAAAGAGTAGAGGTATTTATAGTTTAAAGCAGATAGAAGAATAAGGTAAAATAATAGTCTCAGCAGTAATTATGGGAGAAAACAATCAATTAGAATCAAATTGGTAAAAGGACTTCCTTTAATTAAGGAGTCATACTCAGACGGTAAATAGCAGGTTTAAAAATAAGGAAAGGAATCTTGAAAGCTGGTTGTAACACATAAGGAAAGCAGTCTAGGTATAGTATAGGTATATCATACATAAGTAAGGCCAAGTTCAGAGTTATACTTAAGGAAAATTTTCATGCTAACTTGACAGCAAAGTCAATCATAGAAACAAGGCAATCAATAACTTAAACTCCGAAAATTAATGAGGGAACCCTCGATTGAGGTCCTAATTATAGGAAGTCAGTACCAATCAAAGGAGAATATCACATATGAGCGGGATAATTGTGCTACAGGCAAGGAGAGACAGGAAATCACCACCATAATTAGGAAAAATACTCGAGAATCAGTAGAGAATATCATGCAAGATCAATGAAGTATTTAATCATAGAAATTCAGGGATTCACAAATAGCAAAGATAGCATTGATTTATCACAGTATTATGAGAATAAGCATGTAATAGACACGAATCAGAACCATAAGAAGACTAGTATCATATTAGAGTTAGGGTTTCGTATAGCACAGTCTGAATCATAGCATAGGCAGAAGTAATCAAACCCAGAAACCCTAACAAGCAAACATAAAGTAAAATCACAGAATCATAAAATGTTCATGAGGAACATACAGATTAAGTAAACATAGCACCCAAGACGAACTAAGAACCCTAAAAATTGGGGGTTTTAACAAAATAACTCTAGTAAAGGAGGAGACTTAAACAAACGTTTAAAACATACTGAGAATCATAGATTAGTACTAAAAATCAGAAGAGTAAGCGTTTTGAAAGGGGTTAAGAAACCCTAGTTTTTTAAAATGAAGAAATTGTTCTTAAAACAGGAGATCTTTTTGAAGAAAACATGTGAAAACCTCAAAATACCCATAGATCTGTTACAGATCTAGAAAGATCGGAGGGTTTTAAGGTTAGGGTTTCCAGAGAAAATCCAAAGAGGAGGAAGAAAGCTCAAAGTCTTACCGGTTTTTAACCGGAGGGTGATAGATCTTACTCGAACGACCATAGATGGACGGAAAGATGGCATGAGATCGGAGAGATGAGTTGAACCGCCTCTGGTTCACTTGAGAGCCTCAAACAGTGACACAAGTGCAAAGGATGGAGCCATAAGGCTGGTGAGAGGTGAAACCTCCATGGTTTCCGGCGAGGTGGTGGCCGGAGAAGGGGAGACAGGTCTCAGTAGATGGAGAGTTTAGAGAGAGAGATGAGAGAACTTAGAGACGGCTGAGTGAGAAATGAGAGGGGGAAAATGAGACGGAGGGTAGTCTTTAGGGATTAATTATTGTAAGGTCGAATCTGGACCGTTGATTTGAATTAATCAACGGTTCAGATTAATAGGTACTTGGGCCGGGTAGGATTTTAGGTTTGGACTGGGTTATTTGGGCTAATTAAATGGGTTAGGGGTCCGGATTTAATTAGGCTAGGATTTAAAATAAAAGTGGCTAACTATTAAATACCCAATCAAAATAGGTAGATAATTTATAAAAATAGCTAATAATTGTAAAAAAATGAAATTGATGCTTAGTAAAGTAAATTGAAATGGTTAATCAGTATTTAAAAATATAAATGACTAATTATTGGATAAAAATAGTATAAAACATATGATTAGGCTATAATTGCAAAGTCATTGCAATTGCAGCCAAAGAGTACCAATTTGGCTAAATGTGAAATAATTTGATCTAAATAGGACCAAAAATAATATATTAATCTAAGAAATGTTCTTGAAATCATTTGTAATGTAATTTTATACTTAATTATCAGAGATAAAAATACTGGATAGATTAAAAATAAATTAATAAAAATATGGGAAAATTATAGAAAAATCCCAATTATTATGAAAACCTAGTTTTGAAGGTATATATGCAGATTTAAAATAATTTGAGAAATAATTGGGTATCAACAGCTGTCTCTCTTTACCCGGGAAGGATGATAGAGTTGTCGGGTAAAGATAGGATGGCCAATTTTGACTGAGCGAAACGGTTTGAGGAGATTTTGGCCGCACCCTGGCTTCTGAGTTGCCTACATATCCCCGGTTTTACAGGAATCAGGCCGTATGTAGTTCAGGAATTATCGGCGAAGTATACCGATGGAATTTTTACAAGAACGGACGCAACATATAGGGTTGGATCAGTGAACGATTTACGGGAATGGTTAGGAGAACTGGTGCGGGACCGCTCCTGCTAGGATAGTCGTCGCCTGCCAGATTAGCTGCAAATAAGACAATACAAGCGTATATTATGCGTAAATTTAAACATGATGCAAGTTCCCGTCGGACCATGAATGTTGTCTTTGGACGGTTAAGGATGACGTCCTCGGACCATGATGTCCTGGGCCATGAGTTGTTTGATGAAGGATTCCCAGGCCATGAAATGATGTTCTCGGGCCATGAAGATGGTTCCTCCGAACGATGACGCCTTTGAATAATGATATGCAAAATTGAGAGAGATCCTCAGGCCATGACATGGTGTTCTCGAGCCATGAAGATGATGCCTCCGAACGATAAATGCCTTTGGACAGGTTGGTGATATTTCAGCCCATGAAATGCAGTAATATGATGCTGACAAGACAGAGCTTAGTCTTGCGAATTTAAGGGCAAAGCTTAGCCCGAAAGAAAAGCGAAGTAAATAATGCTTTAGAGACAGCGCTTAGTCTCGATGAAAAGGTAAATTGGGGGCTGAGCTTAGACTCATGCAGGTGGAGACAGAGCTTAGTCTCGGAAGGCAGAAAGGTAGCCTTATGCAGGTAGGAAGGCAGAAAAGTAGCCTTATGCAGATGGAGGTAGAGCTTAACCTCATGCAGATGGAGATAGAGCTTAGTCTCGGGAGGCAGAAAGGTAGCCTTATGCAGATGAAGGTAGAGCTTAACCTCATGCATATGGAGATAGAGCTTAGTCTCGGAAGGCAGAAAGGTAGCCTTGTGCAGGTAGGAAGGCAGAAAAGTAGCCTTATGCAGATGGAGGTAGAGCTTAACCTTGTGCGATGGAGATAGATCTTAGTCTTGGAAGGCAGAAAGGTAGCCTTATGCAGATGGAAGGCAGAAAGGTAGCCTTATGTAGATGGAGGTAGAGCTTAACCTCATGAAGATGGAGACAGAGCTTAGTCTAAAAAGGCATAAAGGTAGACTTATGCAAATGGAAGGCTGAAAGGTAGCCTTATTCAAATGGAGGTAGAGCTTAACCTCATGCAGATGGAGACAGAGCTTAGTCTCGGAAGGCAGAAAGGTAACCTTATGCATATGGAGGTATAGATTAACCTCATGTAGATGGAGACAGAGCTTAGTCTCGGAAGGCAGAAAGGTAGCCTTATGCAAATGGAGGTAGAGCTTAACCTCATGCAGATGGAGACTGATATTAGTCTCGGAAGGCAGAAAGGTAGCCTTATGCAAATGGAGGTAGAGCTTAACCTCATGCAGATGGAGACTGATATTAGTCTCGGAAGGCAGAAAGGTAGCCTTATGCAGATGGAAGGCAGAAAGGTAGCCTTATGCAGATGGAGGTAGAGCTTAACCTCATGCAGATGGAGATAGAGCTTAGTCTCGGAAGGCAGAAAGGTAGCCTTATGCAAATGGAAGGCAGAAAGGTAGCCTTATGCAGATGGAGGTAGAGCTTAACCTCATGCAGATAGAGATGGAGCTTAGTCTCGGAAGGCAAAAAGGTAGCCTTATGCAGAAAATTAAATAACAAATGACAGTAGAGATTCTTAGCTGGTAATAAATTGTAGTATTGTGACCGTTATGACCGTTGTGATTATGGAGCATCGTTTGTTTGTGTTGATAATAAATGTTGGCGAGGACGAAGATTTTGAGAATCGTATCTTTGAACAATGTTTGTCCCTTGGGCGGATAGTATGTTTTGAGCTTTTGCAATCTTAGTGCATGCATCCAAAAAAAAATCGTGAGTTTTATAAATGGGGAAGGTTAGTTCGTATCCCCGCTGGCTTTGCCGGACTCGTTCTGCTTGATATGATGATATTGTTTGTATCATTGGGGTAGCGTTTGCTAAACAAAGTGGTTTCAAGAATAAGTATGCATGATTTTGTGAAAATATATTACAAACATATATTTTAAAATAGTTTGGATGAACTGACGACCGTGACGCGGTTCAAGGCATTGCAACCTCTCCTGCTATGGAATTTGAGGGTCCTCCTCAAAATTCTGCCCTAGTTTGATGGGTTGACGCTTCTGATCGTTGCACACGCGGCGATCGGTTAAACTTGCTTCAGAATTTTGAGGGTCCTCCTCAAAATTCTTCCCCAGTTTCCAATTGCGGGGGGAAATGGAATTTTATTGAATTGTGACTGAACCCATAGGGCTGCCTATGTATCCCCTCTTAAATGGGAATCAGGTCAAGTGTAGTTCAATTTACATCATTGAGAAAAGCATAAAGGATTACACATAATAGCATTTGAATGCATCTGAATTGATTGGCTTTGGCCAGACTTCTCCGTCCATTTCCGCAAGTATAAGAGCTCCTCTTGTCAGTACTCTGTGAACCATATACGGACCTTGCCAGTTGGGAGAGAATTTCCCTTTGGCTTCATCTTGATGTGGAAAGATTTTCTTCAATACCAGCTGCCCTGGTGTGAACTGTCTTGGCTTGACCCTTTTGTTGAAAGCTCGGGTCATTCTATTCTGATAAATCTTCCTGTGACATAATGCATTCATCCTTTTTCCATCAATGAGAGTCAGTTGCTCATAACGGCTCTTTACCCACTCTGCATCACTGAGCTCAGCTTCTTGTATGATTCTTAGGGAAGGAATTTCTACCTCAGCGGGAATGACGGCTTATGTACCATAAACTAGCATATAAGGGGTTGCCCCGATTAATGTGCGGACTGCGGTGCGGTATCCCAGTAGAGAAAATGATAACTTCTCATGCCATTTTTTGTGCTTTTCTATCATCTTCCTCAATATCTTCTTGATGTTTTTGTTGGCGGCTTCTTCAGCTCCATTCATCTGAGGTCTATATGTTGTAGAATTCTTGTGCTTGATTTTGAAGGTCTAGCACATGGCTTTCATCAGATCACTGTTGAGATTGGAACCATTGTCGGTGATGATTGATTCTGGAACCCCGAACAGACAAACATTACGGTCGCGGACAAAGTCTGCCACGACTTTCTTAGTCACTGCTTTGTAAGATGTTGCTTCGACCCATTTAGTGAAGTAATCAATTGCTACTAGGATGAACCTGTGTCCGTTTGAGGCAGTAGGCTCGATTGGTCCAATGAAGTCCATGCCTCAAGCAGCGAACGGCCAAGGTGAGCTTGTTGCATTGAGCTCGTTTGGAGGCACCTTTATCATGTATGCATGTACCTGACATCGATAGCATTTCCGGACATACTAGATGCAGTCCATTTTCATGGTTATCTAGAAATAACCTACTCTGAGTATCTTCTTAGCCAAAATAAAGCCGTTCATATGTGGGCCGCATGTTCCAGCATGTATCTCTTTCAGTAGCTTGGAGGCTTCCTTTGCATCGACACATCTCAATAGTCCCATATCGGGAGTTCTCCTGTACAGGATTCCTTCACTGTGAAAGAAGTTGTTGGAAAATCTCAAAAGCGTGTGTTTCTAAACGTCATTTGCAAGTTCTGGGTACTCTCCATCTGCTAAGTACTCTTTGATATCATGGAACCAAGGTTTTCCGTCTGCTTTCTCTTCAACATGGGCACAGTATGCCGACTGGCTATGGATTTTCACTGGAATAGGGTCAATGAGGTTCTTATCTAGATGTTGTATCATAGATGATAGAGTGGCTAATGCGTCGGCGAACTCGTTATGAATTCTGGGGGCGTGCCGAAATTCTATCTTTGTGAACCTCTTTCTCAATTCCTGCACGTGGTGCAGATACGGCAGTATCTTGGAATTCTTGGTAGCCCATTCTCCTTGTACCTGATGTATAAGCAAGTCTGAATCATCAATCACTAGCAGCTCTTGAACATTCATGTCAATGGCCATGTTGAGCCTTAAGATGCAGGCCTTATATTCCGCCATATTGTTGGTGCAGGGGAATCTGAGTTTAGCAGATACCGGATAATGTTGACCAGTTTATGATATCAGGACAGCTCCAATGCCGACTCCTTTAAAGTTCGTTGCTCCATCGATAAACATTCTCTAACCATCATAGGATTCTGCAATGTCTTCTCCTATGAATGATACTTCTTCATCGGGAAAATACGTTTTCAGGTGTTCGTATTCTCCATCTACAGGGTTCTCAGCAAGATGGTCTTCCAATGCTTGTCCCTTGACTACTTTCTAAGTCACATAGACAATGTCGAACTCACTCAACAGGATTTGCCCACTTGGCCAGCTTGCCAGTGGGCATGGGCTTCTAAAATATGTATTTCAAGGGATCCATCATTGAGATGAGATACGTAGTGTAGGCACAGAAGTAATGCCTCAGCTTCTGGGCTACCCAAGTTAGAGCACAACAGGTGCGTTCCAGTAGAGAATACCTTGCCTCGTACGGAGTGAACTTCTCGCATAGATAATAAATGGCTTGCTCTTTTCTTCTTGTTTCGTCGTGCTTCCCCAGGACGCAGCCAAAAGCTCCATCCAACAATGCAAGGTAGAGTAGCAAAGGTCTACCTGGCTCAGGTGGTACCAAGACTGGAGGTGTTGATAGGTACTCTTTAATTCTGTTGAAGGCCTTTTGGCAATCATCGGTCCATTTGGTTGCGGAATCCTTCTTCAGCATTTTGAAGATCGACTCACATATAACTGTAGACTGCGTTATGAATCGGCTGACGTAGTTAAGGCGTCCAAGGAAACTCATCACATCTTTATTGTTCTTTGGCAGTGGCAACTCTTGGATGGCTTTGACCTTTGACGGATCCAATTCTATCCCTCGATGGCTGACAATGAACCCGAGCAATTTACCAGCAGGAACCCTGAATGCACACTTCGCGGGGTTTACTTTCAGATTGTATTTCTGCAACCTATTGAAGAACTTCCTCAGATCTTCTATGTGGTCGATAGCTTTCTTGGATTTGATAATAACATTGTCCACATATACCTCGATCTCCATGTGTATCATATCATGGAAGATAGTGGTCATAGCTCTCATATTGGTGGCCCCGGCATTCTTCAAGCCGAACGACATCATCTTATAGAAGTATACTCCCCACGGCGTAATGAAATCCGTTTTCTCAGCATCTTCTTCATCCATCCAGATCTGATGGTAACCAGCGAAGCAATCCACGAATGACTGAAATTCATGCTTGGCGCAGTTGTCAATCAAGATGTGTATATTTGGCAAAGGGAAATCATCTTTCGGACTGGCCAGGTTGAGATCCCGGTAGTCGACACAGACTCTGACCTTCCCATCTTTCTTTGGCACTAGCACGATGTTAGATAACCATGTCGGATACTCCACTACCCTTAGAACCTTGGCATTGATTTGCTTGGTGATTTTTTCCTTGATTTTCAAACTCATGTCAGGCTTGAACTTTTTGAGCTTTTGTTTTACCGGTGGACACATCAGGTTGGTTGGTAATTTGTGAGAAACAATGGACGTACTCAGACCAGTCATGTCATCGTACGACTATGCAAATATGTCCTCATACTCCTTCAGAAATTTTGTGTATTCCTTCTTCTCTGACGGTGACAAATGAATGTTGATGCGAGTTTCCTTGACATTTTTTTAACCTCCCAGGTTGACAATTTTGGTCTCGTCCGGGTTGGACTTAGTTCTGTTCTTGAAATTCTCGACTTCTTTGACAATTTCATCAGGTATATCATCCTCTTCTTCTGAATCAATGTCTGTTTGTTGTGTTGTCTCGTTGCATGTCACAATCATCGGTTCGTCAAGACAAGTAATAGTAATGTTCTATAGATAAAGTAATGAGAGGAAAATGATAGTAATAAATATTGATTCATAAAACGTAAAAGTGTTTTTGATAAATTGAATAAACGTTTTGAACATTGAAGCTCTTATTGCAGAAATAAAATGCGGAAAAGGAAATCATTTAGTAAAAGAAAATGAGTAATGCTTGTTTAGCCCTGCTACCCCGAGGCTCGTCAGGCCCTGGCTGTCCTAATGGTCCAGTTCTTGAGAGATTTTCCCCTGCTCACGGCCTGGATGGAAGGGCCTTCCTCCCCCTCCTCCTCAAAAATGACACAGCAATCCATGTCGTCGTCTTCCAGAAATAAATTCCTCAGCGCTGCAAGTGCTTCTTCTTCCTCAGACCCATAGATAACGCCAGCCTGCTGAAAGGTCTGCTCCATATATGGTATTGGCTGCTCCAATGGGTAATAGGGACCGCGCCATGGTGGCGACCAGTCGTTGTATTCTTGCCAAGTATATTCGTATCCCAGACCGAAGGTGGTGCCATGGCCCTTGATCTTTATAGGTTTAGAGATTCTTGTCGATCCCTTTACCTAGCTCGTATCCTCTCTAGTTCATCATGCTTGCTATTTTACTATCCCACCATTTGTCTTTGTCTATGGCATTGACCCGTTCAATGTGGTGGTAAGTTTCTCCACCCAGCTTCCTTCTTCCTTCAACTACTGGAATAGTCTGACGGCTGTAAATAGGATTGCTCCCATCTCCGTAGATGATTACCTCTTGATGGTTCCATTCAAACTTCACTGCCTGATGCAGCGTTGATGCCACGGCCCAGCGGCATGGATCCATGGCCGTCCTAGTAGCAGATTATAGGACGCTGATATGTCTATTACTTGGAAATCGACTTCGAACCATGTAGGCCCCATTTGCAAACACAGGCTGATTTCGCCGATGGTGGACCTCTGCGAACCATCAAAAGCCTTCACATTCATCGACCCTTATCTAATCTCGTACAGTCCTTTACCCAATTTCTTGAGCGTTTTCAACGGGCATATGTTGATACTGGATCCCCCATCAATTAGAATCATGGTGATGAAATGGTCTTCACATTGCACAGTGATGTGCAGGGCTTTGTTATGACCCAACCCTTCAGGTGGCAGCTCGTCCTCATGAAAAGTAATCTAGTGACTCTCCAGTACCTGACCCACCATATTGGCCATTTCCCCGCTAGTGATATTGTTTGGCACGTATGCTTCATTGAGCACTTTCAACAAAGCATTTCTGTGTGTCTCTGAATTTTGTAGCAAGGAAGGAATAGATAACTGAGCTGGGGTCTTGTTCAATTGGTCAATGACAGAGTACTCTTTGGCTTGCACCTTCCTCCAAAGGTCATCGGGGCCTATCTCAATAATGGGTGGCATGTTGGAAGCCTGTTTGCTTGATTCATCCAAGTGCTCAGGCGTATAAACTCTGCCGGTCCTTGTCATTCCATGTGCAGCAGTAGCTTCTTCGACCTTGACTTTGCCCTTTCTTCTTGCCTCTGCTACATAATCCCATGGTACAACATTAGTGTAGAAGGGTGGCGTGGTTGATATCGCCATCATGATTGGTGCAGCTACCTTCACTTCGAATGGAACATGCGTCTTAGTAGGTGGCATGATTGCAACCTCAAATGGTGCAGGCGCATTTGTAGGTGGCATAACTTCGACCTCAAACGGTGCAGGTGCATTTGCGGGTGGTGCTGCTTCAAACTCAAAAGGTACTGACATAGCTACCTCAGCATCTCCAGATGGCTGAATCTGGACTATGATAGGATTGAGGGTTACCGCTGGCTTCTTCGGGTCATCACCTTCTATGATCAAACCAATCGACCCCTCTGGGTCCCAATCTTCTTCTATTTCGATCATGTGGATGCCTCCACCCTTATGGTCTGGGAGTGGATTGTTGCGGACGTTGGGAGTGGACTCCTTTGCTACAATGATCTTGTTGTCAATTAAGGACTTTATCTTATCCTTCAAAGAGCGACACTCGTCAATAGTGTGTCCTTTCATGCCGGAGTGGTATGCACAGGACTTGTTTGGGTTAACCCACTGGGAAGGATTCTCAGGGGTTACGATAGGTATGGGCTTGACATAACCAGCAGCCTTTAGTTTCTCATACAATTGGTCAATAGGCTCAGCAATGGTGGTATATTGTTTGGGAGGTCTGCGATCAAAGTTGGGTCGAGGTCTAGGAAAATTTTGGCGTGCAGGGGGTGACTGATAGTGGGATGGTTGAGAGTTATAGGTATGGTAAACAGGGGGGGCTGTGAATATCTGGGTGAAGTAGGTTGATAGGTAGGTGGTGGGGGTGACTGATATGTTGGTGGTGGTGCTTGGTATGAGGGCGAGGGTGCTTGGTAAGTTTGTGGAGGTGTTGGTTGATATGTAAGTGGAGGTATTTGGTAGGTTTGATATTTCAATGGAGATTTGGTTCTATGTGCAACCATCACGGCTCCCACATCTCTTTTCTTGGACACACCACCAGACTGTAAAGCCGTATTTGTAGCTTGTAAGTCTTCAAAGTTGGTGATCATACCACTTTTGATTCCCTCCTCAATTCTCTCACCTAATTTTATAATATCAGAGAATTTGTGGTTCTAGATCACCATCAACCGCTCATAGTATTGTGGATCTTGAGCTTGGAAAAAGAACTTACTCATTTGTTCTTCGTCTAAGGCGGGCCTAACCTTAGCAGCTTCGGATCTCCAGCGAGTAGCATACTTGCGAAATGTTTCTGTGGGTTTCTTCTTCAGATTCTGAATGTAGAACACGTCTGGTGCGTTCTCTGTATTAAACCTGAACCTATCCATGAAGTCAGATGCCATGCTTACCCAATTCGACCATTTCCTAGGGTCTTGGCTGATGTACCAAGACAGAGCATCTCATGTCAATCTCCTCATTAACAGCTTCATGCGGATCTTCTCATCTTTCCCAACTCCAACCCGCTTATCACAGTAGGTCCTCAGGTGGACCCTCGGATCACCTGTGCCATCGAACATTTCGAACTTAGGAGGTGTGTACCCCTCGGGCAGTTCGACATCGGGCTGTATGCAGAGGTCTTCGTAGTTCAGCCCCTCGACTCTGCTTCCCTCAATGCCTTGAACCCGGCTGGTCAGCTTCTTAAGTTCCTCAGCCAAATTCCTGATGAGAAAATCCTTTTCACTAAACTCAGGTGTATATGAGATGGGTTGAGTGGAGTGCGGCATAGTCTCCACGTAGATGGGGTTATGGTGATGGCCTGGTGCCTAGGTGTAAAGGTGGTCATTTGTGGAGTTTTGTAGTTCGGGGATGAGTAGTTGAGTATTTCTTGGAGTGTGGCAGGCATTGCATTGTGTTGGAAGAGTTTGATTCTTTGGTGGAGTGGTGTGGTGATGGGTTGCGGGGTGATTCTGTCTGTTTGGGGTGTTTTGAAGAGGTACGGGATTTTAGGTGTTGGGGTGGTTGACATCTGGCACACTGAGCGTGAATGACAAGTTTGCCAAATTTTGGACCTGCTCAAGCTCTCCCTGGAGCTTCAACAACTTATGTTCGAGTTGTGACATGGGCTCATTCTGAACTTGAATACCCTGGTCGTCAGCGGCCTCTACCCGTTCAACTGTATTTTCCTTCCTTATGTTGCATGAATCTTCCATTTTCTTTTTGCCTTTGTTTTTGCCTTTGGGAGGACTAGGAGGAGGAGAGGGTGGAGGGCCCTTGGATCTTGTGAGGTATGACAACGATGCAAGAGTGCACGAACCAACCTTTGAGGAGGGGAATAATAAATTAAAAAAACAAAAACAAAACAAAAGTAGCCAAATCAGTGAGGATTATGAAAATTTATTGTGGTATTTAAACACATAATGCGAGAATATAAAGCGTGTTCTAACTTGGGGAACCTCGTTGTGCTCGAGGTAGGCCTAGCGACAAATTTATTTGGAGAACTTAAATGCCGGAATGCCTCATTTCATTAATGTAAAAATAGACGAATCTAAAATGACGTTAAATAAGCAAGAAATAAAATCACTAATGGCCATTGGACTTATTACATTGATAAAACAAAAAGGAAATCCTATCTACTTGGTCCCAGAAGGACCTTCCCCATATTCGGCATCCTTGATTCCTTCGAACAGATTTCCCAGCTCGCGAAGTCCTAGCCCTCCCCACCAGTTCAGAAGCTTTGGATGGATGTTGGTAACCATGTCGAATCTTGGGACCTCGTGCCTCATATTTCTGCAAGGTAAACAGGATTAGGCCCTTACCCCCGCAAGACTCGACTATTCAACATTTATGATTAGCATAAAAGCATTCAGTTCTCCAAATAAATGCACAGAACGGGATGTCGTCCGTTGGGATTATGAAAACTCGATGGACTTTGGACAGGGTTGTCTTAAAGGCTATTGTGCGGACAACACGTTAGCCTAGCTAGGTTTGACCATGATGCATGCAATAGTATAACGGAGTAAGGTTTCTATGGGGTTTTAGACTGGTACCCTTGAGCGGACAACTCAAGGGGGAAAAGCACGGAATTGTTGACTGCACCGCTGATCGACTAGTTTTACCGCAAATAAGCCTTTCCGAATTTAGGGGTGATAAAATAGGAAGGGCGCAACCACTCATCAAGCGTTGCTATAGGATTTGTTTTGGCACGAGTGAAGTATGATGTTGAGTCATGATTATGCAATAAGCGGTAAAGGCATGTAGTCATGTATTTGCATGTTATGAAAGCAGTAAATACAACAGTTATGATTTAAAAAATGATTACAAAGAAAAGAAACAAGAAAACATGTCAGTTTTGCTTTTTGAGAAAAATTAAATACTTAAAATAAATAGACAATTAATTGCACATAAGGCGAAAAGGGGAGAGGTACAAATTCACAAAGTAGTTTGAAAATGGTAAAATCCTAAATTCCCCAGCAGAGTCGCCATGCTGTCGCGACCCCTTTTTCCAACTCCTTTCGGGTCGGTCAAAGGTTTTTGACATTATTAGGACAACTCATTTCCTTTTGGGATAAGGAATGTAAGGATTTTGAAGAGTCGTGTGATGACCCAAAAAGTCATCTTATGTAAACTTAATTATGAATGTGTTTCGAGGCCCCAAAAGCCTCCGTTAATCTCACATCGATGTGCGTGCACAGCCCGGACACATAGCCGGGAAGCCTTTATGTGGAAACTTGATAAAGAGTTAAATTTATGATAATTAATTGAATAAAGTTGACTTTGGTCAACAGTTTTGGTTAATGGACCCGGATCCGTGATCTGGCGGTCTCGGAAGGTCCGTAGGAAAATATGGGACTTGGGCGTATGCCCGGAATCGAATTTCGAGGACCCAAGTCCGAGAAATAAATTTTTAAAGAAAATTGTTTTCTGAAAATAATTAAGGCTTATGAAAATGAACCTCGATGTGAAACCTGTGTTGCCGGGCCCGTATTATGGTTCCGGAGCCAGAACAGGTTCAATATGTGTTATTTAAGTTATCTGTGAAATTTGGTAAGGAACGGACTTGATTTGACGGGTTTCAGATCAAAAATGGGAAATTGAGAGTTAATGAAGTTTTGAGGATTTTCATAGAATTTGAAATTTGGTTTGGAACGTGATTTCATGTTATCGAGGTCCGAATGTGATTCCGAGATCGGGAATGTTCCGTTATGTCATTTGTGACTTGTCCGCAAAATTTGATGTCATTCCGAGTCGTATAGGTCGGTCTGGCGCATGTTTATAGAAATCAAGAACTTGAAGTTTCTTAAGTTATGGTTTTAGGGGTTTTGGGGTGTGATTTTGAGTTTTAGCGTTGTTTTGAGTGTTCCGTGGGCTCGTACAAGTCCGTTTAAAGATTTGGGACTTGTTGGTATTTTTGGAAGGGGGCTCGGGTGGGCCCATACGACTCCCGGACCCCCAACGGGGCTAAAAACCAGCTAAAACAACTGTTGGTGCAGTTGTTGCTGGAGTGACCGCAGGTGCAGTTGCCCAGCCGCAGGTGCGGGACCGCTCCTGTTGTCCCAACCTCGCAGGTGCGGAGGTTCCACAGGTGCGGTTCTTTTTCCGCAGGTGCGGGACCGCAGGTGCGGCCCCCAACTCCGCAGGTGCGAACCCAGTTCCTCCGGCCCTTTTCCGCAGGTGCGGCCATTTCTTCGCAGGTGCGGTCCCAGGGTCGCAGGTGCGGAAACCCCTGTAGGCAGCCTGTATTTAAGTGTCAAAACCCGGGTTTCCTTCATTTACACCCATTCCAACCTCCATTGAAGGGTCCTAAGAGCTTGAGAAACCATTCATCGACCCATTTCCAGTAGAGGTAAGTAATTTCACTCTATTTTACTAGTTTAATTCATGTATTGTCAAGGGGATTAACTACTAAATCTTAGAAAAATCTAGGTTTTGAGTAGTATATGGGATTTTTTGAAATTTAATGAACTATCCAATTAATGCTATGAATTCAAGTAGAAACCTCATATTAATGATCCTTAGGCTATGGTGAGTGATTCCTCCGAGAATTTTCGGGATTCGAGCATGCAGGCCCGAGGTCGAATTTTAGTATTTTTGGAAGAATAGTAGAAAAATGTATAATTAGGCTTTGGAATTGGTTTATTGAGTAATTATTGATGTTAATAAATCCATTATGTCTAGATATTATCGATTCGGAGTTGGATTCGAGAGGAAAGGCGGTATTAGAGGCTTGAATTGCGATTCTTGGACACGAGGTAAGTGTCTTGCCTAACTTTGGTGAGGGAATAGGTATTGTGTGCTATGTGCTATGTGTTTATCATGTTCAATGCATAGGTGAGGTGACGAGTACCTATGCATTGTGTGTCAAGCATGTCGTAAGTCTATTTTGATGAAATTCTTGTTATTACTTCCATATTCATTGTATTATGAAAATTGTTTCTACTTGGAAGTTGATTGTTTGTTGAAAATCCTTGTTGATAAACTTGTGATATGATGGTTCGATTGAGGACCCAATTTGTTAAGAGATATAATTGAAAAGATTGGTTATAGCTGAGACCCTTGCCGGGCAATTGTTATGATATTGACTGATATTCTCCCCTTGCTGGGTGATTATGATGTGTATTTCCACTATGCTACATTCCTTGCCATTCGATATTTGTCATTGTTTTGGTGAGGAAGAGTGTAAAGCACATAGGGTGATGACGTTCCATGATTTACATTGATTACGTCATAAAATGCATAGTGAGGAAGAGAGTAAAAGCACGAAGGTTAATGTTGTGCCATGATTCACATTGATTAAAAGCACGAAGGCTGATGTCGTGCCATGATTTATATTGCCTCACATTATACATTGCACTGTGATGAAGAGAGTAAAAGCACGAAGGGTGATGTCGTGCCATGATTTATATTATCGCATACCATACATCGCATTGTGAGGAAGAGAGTAAAAGCACGAAAGATGATGTCGTGCCATTACATACATTGCTCGCATTTATACTTGTTACGTTAGCATCCTTGTTAATTTTCTCTCTTGCTTTCTCCTATGTGTTAATCAATTGTTCTTATCTCTCACATGTTACCCCCATTAACTGCTCCTGTATCACATACTTATCTGGTTATTCATGTGTTTGTTTATGCTATATCTTGTAGAACTGTACAGGCAGATCATCGTTGTCAGGTCTAGCCTCGTCACTACTTCGGCCGAGGTTAGGCTCGGCACTTACTCAGTACATGGGGTCGGTTGTACTGATGCTACACCTGCACTTCTTATTGTTGTGCATATCCCGTTGTCAGACCCTGTGGACTTCGCTAGAGGGAGTATCCTACAGTCCACCTCAGAGATTCCAAGGTAGACCCACAGACGTTCGTGGGCCTTGGCGTCTCCTCTATCTCCATTTCCCTATTATGTCTTACATTTATCCTAGTCTTTTCTAGGACAGTTCATTTTTTTTTTATTCAGACTTTGTATTTAGCACTCTGTTAGCATGTCCGTGAGTAGTGACTCCGGGTTTTGGGAATTATTGCAACGTATGTATTTTGTTACCTTCGCCTAGTTTGGAAAATTTATCTACTTTCGTGTTATGAATTATAATATGTTCTAGTAAATGCTATCATTTCCGTGATAATATGTTAGTGTAGTTTTCCAAGTTGGCTTGTCTAGCGGGTTCAATGTTAGACGCAGTCACGGCCTGAAGGTGGGATTTCGGGTCGTGACAAGTCGCCACCTAATGAGTTAAGGTGCGTTAGGGCACCTATTTGGGGGTCATTGATTTGATAACCAGAGATAGGTTAAGGGCTTGAAATTGTTCTAAGGGAAAGGTGTTAGGCACCCCTCAGAATCCACAACTATGGTTCCTGTCCAAACAACTTTTGTTAATTTTAAGCTAATAGCAAATAGGCAATTAATGTCTAAGACAAGTAAAGGTTTTTTGAAAGATTCGCAGTCTAAGCACACATGTGTTACTAAGTTTGAAAATATTTGATACTTGTATAGAGTTTTGAAAGAGTTGTAATCCAAACATGTATGTAAAGGGGTAGGGAAGAATCCTAGGTTGTTTGTCATATGGATCACATCAATGCAATACCTGGTATGTCAATCCTCAAAGAGGGGCTACACGTGGTATTAGCGCACCGGTCATCATGTCCATATTTACCCTTCCCATCCCGTAGAGGTAATTAAAGCGAGTGTTGTTCAACGACCGCTATTGCGTGTTTTTACCCGTCCCTTCCAAATAGTCCTGGAGAAGTTTAGGACTTCTACCTATAAGGAATGTTCTAGGCAGACCCTCAGGTTTAAAGGAAAAATACTAGGGCGACAAATAAGAACATATAGGACTACAATTAGGGAGGAACACAGAGAAGCAGATAAAAGGCCTAAGTATACCTCCACAGGAAATGCAAATAGACACCACGACTCAAACACAGTTAAGGGCAATATTTAGTTCAGAATCCAAAGGTATGATATCTAGGTGATTTTAGAATATAAGCAGATAGCAGATTTGTTGTATAATCCAGAAAGGCCTAATCAATTTGTCTACTAACTTTAAACTTGTTGAGCATTAAGCAGTACACACAAAAGAAACAGATTCCCAGTTTTAAGCCATTTAATCACCTAAGGCTTGCCTAAGTGGGAGATAATATACCAATTACCAGAATTACTTTAGAGAAAAGATTGTTTGGAATTACCTAAACATGTTGTCTAAGTGTTCAGAACTCAAAATTATTACCAGTTGATTGTGAGAATTGAGTGAAGTTGTTTTTCTTCCTTTTCATGCATCAGTATCCAAACTAGGTGTGTTTAAATGAGTATGAATGCAACCCTAAACACATGGTATCTAATGCACAGAGATGTGGAATGACGTATATGCAGAACCTAAACATGATTTTTAAATGCACAGAATACTGCAATGTTTAAACATGGTTTCAGGAGATGCAAAATGACACATTCATTAATTTTATTTAGCCTAAACAGGATCTCTAGGTGTACATGGCAGCATAGAACATGATTGTAGAAAATACCATTTTATTAGCAGGGTTTTCTAAGTGATATGATAGTGAGATGGACATGCTGAAAACAGTAAGTGTAAGTCCTAGGGGACATGATCTTTAATGCATGAAATGAGTCCTAAGCATGGTTGATATTGCGCAAATAGGAATATAAACCTAATAACATGTTTTCTACCTTTTAATAGCTAAAGCATGCATAGTCACCCTTTCCCTTTCCACTATCCATCTCCAGAGTTGTTTACAATAGTTATTACAAACCATTTGCATAAATTACATAATTGAAATAAGAAAAAGAAGAAGTTATGCTATAGGGAGCCTGCTGACAGGCCCAAAATCTCCAGAATTCCTCAAATGCCATTATTGTTCACAGCCTTTCATACAAATCCAGGTATGTTAAAGTTCCCTAAGGATCAAGGGATCCCGAGCAGTGCTCACACCCAGATTTTCATAACCATTCTGAGTAAGTGCAGTGTGGAAGGGCCAGCTCTAATGTGTCAGAGTTCAGTGGGATCTCATAGGGATCCCAAAGCAGTCACACATTAAAGGGGCAGAACCTAGACTTCTAAGAGTATATGTGAGAGTGATTGACATAGTTTTGGAAGAGTTGAGTTGAGAAAACAGTTTCTGAGAAATAACTTGTTTGAAATTAGTTTTGGAGAACAACAAAAGAATTTTGCTTAATGAAAACAGTTTGAAAGAAAGGGAGTAAGACAATTACCAACTCAAAACCAAACAGTATACATAGTACAAGGAAACAGTCACAAACAGGGAAAAAGGGATTGGGGACAAGTAGGCCACACATGAAGGACAGATTTGCATACAAGTTAACACCAAAGAAGTATTAAGGTACTACAGACTTGTACAAAACTTAAATGACCACAGAAAGTTTTGGTCACAAAAGTATTCATGTCAGGAGCTTAACAGAATCAGATTGAGGGAGTGCTAAGAGGGGGATAACATATAACAAACAGAGTTACATATAGGTTCAGGGGGAGGACTCATGAGTATAGCATTTATCCAGGATTACATAGTAACTTCGATACATATAGTGCATGCTTGTAGTGTGTTGGGAATCAGGGGTGAGGCAGAGTCATAGTGAAACATATAAGAAGGAAGTAAACAGGCTGAAACTAAAGGGAAGGGACAATCACATTGGTAAGATAACAAGTAGGCATGCTAATTGCAGGGTAGACAGCAGAACCACAAGTAAAAGCATAGTAGAAACAAAAGGAATTGCAATACAAACAGAAACATATTGTTTGGAGGCTTTAAGTTAAACTGAAAACATACCAGTTAAAGGAGAGAATAAGTGCAGAATGAAGAGCAGTAGAGTGTATAATCACTCAGTCTTGGCCTGCAGCCAACTGAGAATAGCAAATAACCAGCAAGAATAACAAGAGAGAATATGTGTGTGAGAGAGAGTTCAGAACAGTGTGTTGTTTGTGTCATGCTAATGAAAGAGTAGAGGTATTTATAGTTTAAAGTAGACAGAAGAATAAGGTAAAATAATAGTCTCAACAGTAATTATGGGAGTAAACAATAAATTAGAATCAAATTGGTAAAAAGACTTCCTTTAATTAAGGAGTCATACTCAAACGGTAAATAGCAAGTTTAAAAATAAGGAAAAGAATCTTGAAAGCTGGTTGTAACACATAAGGAAAGTAGCCTAGGTATAGTATAGATATATCATACATAAGTAAGGCCAAGTTCAGAATTATACTTAAGGAAAATATGCATGCTAACTTGACAGCAAAGTCAATCATAGAAACAAGGCAAGCAATAACTTAAACTCCGGAAATCAATAAGGGAACCCTCGATTGAGGTCCTAATTATAGGAAGTCAGTACCAATCAAAGGAGAATATCACATATGAGCGGGATAATTGTGCTACAGGCAAGGAGAGACAGGAACTCACCACCATAATTAGGAAAAATACTTGAGAATCAGTAGAGAATATCATGTAAGATCAATGAAGTATTTAATCATAGAAATCCAGGGATTCACAAATAGCAAAGATAGCATTGATTTATCACAGTGTTATGAGAATAAGCATGTAATAGACATGAATCAGAACCATAAGAAGACTAGTATCATATAAGAGTTAGGATTTTGTATAGAGCACAGTCTGAATCATAGCATAGGCAGAAGTAATCGAACCCATAAACCCTAACAAGCAAACATAATCACAGGATCATAGAATGTTCATGAGGAACATACAGATTAAGTAAACATAGCACCCAAGACGAACTCAGAACCCTAAAAGTTGGGGGCTTTAACAGAATAACTCGGGTAAAGAAGGAGACTTAAACAAACGATTAAAACATACTGAGAATCATATATTAGTACTAAAAATCATAAGAGAAAGCGTTTTGAAAGGGGTTAAGAAACCCTAGTTTTTTAAGATGAAGAAATCGTTCTTAAAACAGGAGATTTTTTTGAAGAAACATGTGAAAACCTCAAAATACCCATAGATCTGTACATATCTAGAAAGATCGGAGAGTTTTAAGGTTAGGATTTCCAGAGAAAACCCAAAGAGGAGGAAGAAAGCTCAAAGTCTTACCGGTTTTTAACCGGAGGGTGATAGATCTTACTCGAACGGCCATAGATGGCCGGAAAGATGGCATGAGACCGGAGAGATGATTTGAACCGCCTCTGGTTCACTTGAGAGCCTCAAACGGTGACACAAGTGCAAAGGATGGAGCCATAAGGCTGGTGAGAGGTGAAACCTCCATGGTTTCCGGTGAGGTGGTTGCTGGAGAAGAGGAGACAGGGCTCAGTAGATGGAGCGTTTAGAGAGAGAGATGAGAGAAATTAGAGACGGCTGAGTGAGAAATGAGAGGGGGGAAATGAGACGGGGGGAGTCTTTAGGGATTAATTATGGTAAGGTCGAATCTGGACCGTTGATTTGAATTAATCAACGGTTCAGATTAATAGGTACTTGGGCGGGGTAGGATTTTAGGTTTGGACTGGGTTATTGGGATAATTAAATGGGTTAGGGGTTCGGATTTAATTAGGCTAGGATTTAAAATAAAAGTGGCTAACTATTAAATACCTAATCAAAATAGGTAAATAATTTATAAAAATAGCTAATAATTGTAAAAAATGAAATTGATGCTTAGTAAAGTAAATTGAAATGGTTAATTAGTATTTAAGAATATAAATGACTAATTATTGGATAAAAATAGCATAAAATATATGATTAGGCTATAATTGCAAAGTCATTGTAATTATAGCCAAAGAGTGCCAATTTGGCTAATTGTGAAATAATTTGATCTAAATAGGACCAAAAATAATATATTAAGCTAAGAAATGTTCTTGAAATCATTTGTAATGCAATTTTATACTTAATTATCAGAGATAAAAGTACTGGATAGATTAACAATAAATTAATAAAAATATGGAAAAATTATAGAAAAATCCCAATTGTTATGAAAAATGGTTTTGAAGGTATATATGAAGATTTAAAATAATTTGAGAAAAAATTGGGTATCAACAGTCAGCATTCAAGTTAAAATGATTCCCATTAAATGTGTCCATTTCACAAGTGTGGGCGCCAATGTATTTCCCCACAATCCGCATATTTGTTTTCAACTTTCTCGCACGCAGCATCCATGTACAACCTTGAAACCATCTACGACATATAACCTTGCATACTTTGGAGATGACTCATGAACCACGATTTCAGGACACTCTTTTATGCTTTACATTCGCACCACCCTACTTAGGCGCGCTTTATCAGCATAAAGCATATTCTTCGACAACATCGATGGTCTAGATTCATCCCACGTTACTGTCCAAATGTCGTCAAGATCCATTGTAAGGGCATCCACATCTGGCATACTAGGCAACTGATCAAGGTAAGGAATCTCCCTTGACTGAAATGGCACATGGGACTCGTACACTCTCGGTCTAACGGGAGGTGGAGTCTGCATATATGGAGCATGTTGATTGGTGGCATTATGCTCCCTCATAAAATCATGTTCATCATTCTCGTCCTCATCATCATCACCCTCATCAGGGAAGGGTGTGTCATCTCCGGACTCATCAGCATTGTTGTCATAATCACTATCATCTTCCTGAATCCGCGCATCTGCTAGATCCTGATTAAATATATCGTCTTCGGGCAATTGAGTAAGGACAGGACCTTCAAGTTGCTCGTTTTCACTGCACAACTAATAAAATCATGAGTTTCTCAAATTCATCCAAACATTACATATAAACTTTATCACTTAACATACATATCATAATTTGTTGATATCTCATTATGCACATTATCTTATTGTTGATGGCTCCCGGATGGACCATCATGATCCAACACATCAAAACTAGGCATATTCCAACTGTCTGGTAGTTCATAACTTGTAAAATTCATATCTGGCCAGTACCCCCTTTGTAATATATAAGTGTTAATACAAATATAATACATAACAAAAAACATCGTAATATAAAGAAAATTAAAATTTACCACTCGGCTTGTGGATTATGTAAACTTGGGGAAAAATTATGTCTTCGCTCCTCATTTGCCCGTGAAGATAAGTTTATATCTAGCCAAACTCTTTCAAAATGAATCTATTAAGATAAAAGTGCTCCAAAAAATTCACCAGATGATTGAGGGATATCCCTATTTTGCGGAACCTCAATATTGTGAATGTCTTCAGCTTGACGTACATTTCCAACATTTTTATCACAAGAAGTTCCCGGTGTTCTTCCAAAGTCTTCAAAAAGTCAATCAGAGTTTCATCGTCTTCGATGTTAAACTCAGCATAACAAGAAACCCCATGCGGAGTAACAGACTACGGATATCTTCCGGGTACTTTAATATTAACCGAACGTTTCCTCACACTCATTTTTTTACATAACAACGATACCAATCTATCGTACTCCATTGTAAATGGAAACTTAACTTGACACTGTGGAGCACAACTATAGTGTACTGAGTTATTCTCCACCACAACCTCAACCCCCCCCCCCCAGTAGAACGAAACCCTAATTTTTTGCTCTTCGGACATCATGACAAAATGCAAAATAAGTTAAGCAAACAAATATTTTGTAATACCTGAAGGATCCTGAATGAATTTTTACCAAATTCGGAAACTCCTTAAATAAGCAAAAACCAGTCCGGAGGTACAATAATTAAGGGTATAGCGCATGCATAATAGGCATTGTATATGTAGCGCGTATTATGCATGCGCTATACTGTCACGACCTGAAACTCTAACATGTCGTGATGGCACCTATCGGTAGTACTAGGCAAGCCAATTTTCAAAATATCATTATTTCATTAAAGATAAATCAAAAGCTTTTTCATAACAAATTTTTTGTAAAAAGAGGAGTTAAACTCACAAATATAATGCGGAAAGATAGCCCCAAACAGGTGTCACCAAGTCATGAGCATTTAAACAGTCAGTCTAAGAAAAACAGTGTCTACAAGAGTTTGTGTCCAAATGTCGATACAGAAAGAAAGATAGCATAGAAGGAGAGACAAGGTCGGTGAACGCTGGCAACTACCTCGTAAGTCTCTGATACTCGACCACGCACGAGCTCAACGTCTTTCGGGACTGGATACACCTAGATCTGCACATGAAGTGCAGGGTGTAGCATGAGTACAACCAACTCAGTAAGTAACAGAAATAAATAAGGAACTAAGAAGCAGTCGAGCTATACAAATACAGCTCATTTCAGTAATTTCAACAATGAAAGTAGACATGAGTCAATTCCGGCAATATAAGTCAAACCAGTTGCATATTTACTAAGTTCAGGTAAACCAGATATAATATTTTCCATAAGTTCAGAAGAGTAGCATAAATCAGCTAAATATAGAAACAAAGGAAGACAAATGCAACCTCTCAGGATAACAATCAATCAAGCTCTCAATAGCTCAATACTCGGCTCTCGACCCTCAATACACACACTCAATAGGTATTTGTGCTCACTGGGGGTGTACAGACTCCGGAGGGGATCCTACAGTCCAAGCGTTATAATCCACACGGACAACTCACGTGTTGTACGGACAACTCACGTGTTGTAGTATCATATCAAGATCCGCACGGACAGCTCACGTGCTACACTATCATATCAGAATCCGCACAGACAACTCACGTGATAAAGTATAAATATCATGATTCGCACGGACAGCTCACGTGCTACGGTATCAATACCTCACAAACATGCCCTCGGTCTCACTCAGTCATGAACCTCTCTAGTTACACAGCCCTTAGTAATAAAAGGGGATCAACCCAAAACAGAATGATATAATGTATCAACGGGGAATAACAGAGATTGGGGTATAATATAAAAGAAATACTAAGACTGAGTATAATAACAATAAGCAGAAAGGTTCAACAAGTATCACGACCCATGCGGGTCTCTACAGCACCAACACATAGCCTAAGCATGATTTCTAACATGTTTTACTGTCAAGTTTCTATAACAGGGGGAGGGAACAAAGCTAACATCAAGCTTATTCAACAAGTACAGTTTTACGGAATGGACCAAGTCCAAAATCCCCATGGTGTACGCCCACACGCCTGTCACCTAGCATGCATGTCAACTTCAAAAAATTATACAATATAAAATCTGGGGTTTCATACCCTCAGAACTAGAATTAGAACTGTTACTTACCTCAAACTGCGCAAAATCCTACTCCGAAATGCCTTTTCCCCTCGAATCAGTCTCCAAATGCCCAGAATCTAGCCACAAGCAGTATGAGATAATTAATATAGGCTAAAGGAATCAATTCCATAAGAAAAATGTGAAATTCTAAACCACGAGTCCAACCATACAAGAATCACTCGAATCCGACCTCGAATTGACTTTCAAAACTCATAATTTTAGTCTAGAAAGTTTCTACCATTTCAAACCGCACATGCACCCCTTCTTCCGCACGTGCGAGTCCGCGCCTGCGGTCTCTCCACCGCAGGTGCGAAACACCAGAAGACCAGAAAACTCAACAATTGCTTAAGTCCAAATTTCATTTCGATAAGCATCCGAAATACACCCGAGGCCCCCGGGACCTCAACCAAACATACTAACAAGTCTTATAACCCAATACGAACTTAGTTGAACCCTCAAATCACCCCAAACAACATCAGAAACACGGATTACACACGGATTCAAGCCTAATGAACTTTTAAACTTCTAAATTCCACAAATGACGTCGAAACCTATCAAACCACGTCTGATTGACCTCAAATTTTGCACACGAGTCATAAATGACACCACGAACCTACTCCGATTTCCAGAAATCAAATCCGACCCCGATATCAAATTTTTCATTGCCGGACAAATTTGCCAAAATTCCAACTTTCATCAATTCAAGTCTAATTCTACTACGGACCTCCAAATCACATTCCAAACGCGCTTCTAAGTTCAAAATCACCTAACGGAGCTAAGGGAACCATCAAAATTCAAATCTGAGGTTATTTACACATAAGTCGACATCCGATCAACTTTTCCAACTTAAATTTTCAATTAAGAGACTAAGTGTCTCAATTCACTCCGAAATCACTCGCGACCAACTAACCAACCTGGTAAGACATATAACAGTTGTAGAGCACAAAAGAAGCAAAAAATGGGGGGACGGGGCTACAACTCTCGAAACGACCGGCTGGGTCTTTACATCATCCCCCTCTTAAACAAGCGTTCGTCCTGGAACGGGTCTAGAAACATGCCTGGAGTCTCAAATAGGCGTGGATATCTGCTCCGCATCTCCCGCTCGGTCTCCCAAGTAGCCTCCTCCCCGAGCTGACCTCTCTACTGCACTTTCATAAAAGTTATATCCTTTGACCTCAACTTTCAAACCTGGCGCTCCAACATGGCCACTGGCTCTACATCATAAGTCAAATCACCATCCAACTGAACCGTGCTGAAATCCAAAACATGAGTGGGTCGCCAATATACTTCCGGAGCATAGAAACATGAAATACTGGATGCACACTCGACAAGCTAGGTGGCAAGACAAGCTTGTAAGACACCTCTCCAATCCTCTGAAGCACCTCAAAAGGCCCAATGAACCGAGGGCTCAACTTGCCCCTCTTCCCAAACCTCATAATACCCTTCATGGGTGATATCTTCAGCAGAACCTTCTCCCCGACCACGTAAGACGCATCACGAACTTTCCTGTCGGCATAGCTTTTTTGCCTAGACTGTCGTGCGAAGACGCTCCTGAATCAATTTCACCTTGTCTAATGCATCCTGAACGAAGTTTGTACCCAAAAGCCTAGCCTCACCCGGCTCAAACCATCTCACCGGAGATCTACACCGCCTCCCATATAAAGCCTCGTATGGAGTCATCTGAATGCTCGACTGATAACTGTTGTTGTATGCAAACTCCGCGAGCTGCAGAAACTGGTCCCATGAACCCCCAATATCAATAACACAAGCGCGTAGCATGTCCTCCAATAACTGGATAGTGCGCTCGGACTGTCCGTCCGTCTGAGGGTGAAATGATGTGCTCAACTCAACCTGAGTGCCCAACTCTCGCTGCACGGCTCTCCAAAACTACGATGTAAATTGCGTGCCTCTATCTGAAATGGTGGAAACTAACACACCATGAAGGCAAACAATCTCTCGGATGTAAATCTCAGCCAACCGCTCTGAAGAATAAGTAGTACCAACTGGAATGAAGTATGCGGACTTGGTCAGTCGATCCACAATCACCCAAATAGCATTGAACCTCCTCGAAGTCCGTGGGAGCCCAACTACGAAATTCATGGTGATCCGCTCCGGGGTCTCTAACCTCTGAAGCAAACCACCCGGTGTCTGATGCTCATACTTTACCTACTGACAGTTGAGACACCGAGCTACAAACCCAACTATATCTTTCTTCATTCTCCTCCACCAATAGTGTTGTCTCAAATCGTGGTACATCTTCGTGGGCCTTGAGGGATGGATTTGAGTCCAGAAAAACCACGCGGGCTATTATATAAGGATGAGAGGTCTCACTATACATGATTGACTTTACCAAAGTGGCAGAAAACAGTTACTATAGTTAATGCTTTGTTTTGTTCGCAGTGATTAAGAGCTAGGATGAGAAGGTATATATTAGGACGCCTTACTTTTAGAGGCGAAACTAATATATTCTACTTGTAAATTGATAAAATTTAGGTGTGTTTGGTATAAAGGAAAATGTTTTCTTGGAAAATAAGTAGTAATTTTATTTATTTTTCGGTGTTTGGTACATAAATAAGGAAAATATTTTTTCAAGTTTATTCATAAATAATTTTGATACAATAAACATGAAACCATAAAATTTCGAACCAACAACCTTCCGAACCCACAAATTTCATAAACCCTTAAACCGCAAAACTTTCGAAACCGCAAAATTTCGAATCCGTAAACTTTATAATTTCTAGACTTGTAAACTTCGAAACACATAAACCTCCGAACTCATAATTTTGAAACTTATAAAATTTTGAATCTGTAAATCGAAAAATGAAAAAAGTAAAATTGGAAATATATAAAATAAAATAAAATATTTTTTTACGAGAGTGAGGGAACGGATTAACCATTTGGTCTATCGGCTTCCGGTTATTTTGCTCATCTTGCATTTGGAAACAAAAACGAAAAGAAAGATGTGTTTAATGTATAGCTACATGTGACCTGGCCTGAAAAAGTGAAGCCAGGCTTGTGCAAATGTATAAATATTGTTTCATTAATTGAACAAGTCTCAAAAAATTTGCATGTAATATGTATATATATGGTCAAATATCTGTGGGTGCAAATTGTATTGCCATAATGGGCCAGTCAATCCCTGTGAGTTAGGGCCCCTTTGGCCATAAGAAATTATTTATTTATTTTGGTTTGGAAGCAGTCAAAAAAAAATTCGAATTTCATTTGAAGTTTAATTTCGGAAATTTCAGAAATTTAAAAAATTCTAAAAAACTGCTTTTCAAAATTTTTATTTCAACTTACTCACAAAAGTTTAAAAATAATTCCAAATTGTTTTCATGTCCAAACACAACTCTATTTATCCAAATATCATTTTCACTTTAAAAAAAATTTAACTTTTTTTTTTCAAATTTTACAAATCTTATGTCCAAATGCCCACTTATAGGCTGGTGAACCCGTGATTAGTATAGCATTTAAAGCCTAAGAAAAAGTTATTAGTATAAATTTATATGTATGTATTTAGAGATTCGTGGCACATTATTTTATCAAGAGCAGATCACACATGTCTGAAAAAGAAATATAATTAGCCTAAGAAACAGTGATTAGCATAAATATGTCTGTGTTTGGAGAATCTCATTATTTTCTCTACTATTAATAAAAATAATTAATAATGTACTCTAAACAACAAATTGGGATTATTTTTTCCCAATAACCAATAGAGTTTCAAGGAGCGAATATTAGTTTGAATGTGTTATGACTCACCTCGTCCACTTTAATTACATTGGTGATAAAATTTGATGATTGATGAGTTTTATAATTCAATCGTTCCCGTTTAAAGAAATTTTGGTTAATTTTGATGATTAAAATTTTTGTAAAGTAACATTACTTATTAGCTCACGATTTATTCATTCCTTTGAAAATAGATGAGGATCATGTTTTTTAGTACTCATCATCATCATCAGAAATCTGATTATTCAATAATTTGGCATTTATTTTATTATTTTCTATAAAATTAGGACCAATTCATAAATCAAAATTTAACTCAAGGGACTAAACAGGAACTTGCTCCAACTAACGGGTCAACTGTGATATACTTTAGGATCCGGCCCCGGTTCGGAGAGCTCTAGAGAGAGAGAGAGAGAGGAAATGGAGGAGAAGGGGAAAGTGGGGAGTGAGAGATGGAGCGCTGCGATCGGAAATCTATCGGAGATGGCGTCGAATCTGGATTCTCTCCAAAAGACCCTCGTGAAGAAAGCAGTATACGTCGACGAAGACACCTTTGCCAAAGCCTCTCTCACCTCCGAACAAGCCCGTGCTATTAAGGTTCTATTCCTACTCTTGATCACTCGTTCATCAGTAGAGGTTTCTTAGTTGTGACGGGTTTTTTACTATATCTGAATAGCTGAGATGAGGATTTATGCAGTTCCTTTTATTGTAATTTGTTCATAGTGTTTTCTGGATGCATCCTGTTAATTATTGTGTTTATAATTGGACTATAGGTTGATTAGTTGGAAAAGGCAATCTGTAATTGGTGAATGAATCTCAAAATCAATGCGCGGAATAACACAGAAATCTTATAATGAGCTAAACTGAAAACAGAGAACATAGAGCAACTTGAGCACAAAATCAGATCACTAACTAAAAGGTTGGAGAAAGCTCAGGCACAAGATACTCTACAGAAAATTTTATGTCTTGATGTTAAACTACCTTCACTAGCAGTATTGTGAAGAGCGTGAAGCGAGGAAAAGCGACAAGCCCCTTTTCGCATAAAGCGAGAAGCTAGAAGCGAAGCGCTTGGTTTTTTGAAGTGTAACGGAAGTTAAAAAACAATATTAAAATAAATACTGCATAGACAACACATGTAACTGTAAGAAAAAATGGGCAGCATTTCAATCTTTTTATCACTGAAACGGTGCAACAAAATGAAGAAGAATGAGAAATAAGAACTGAAGGGGAAAAAAATTCGCCAACATTTCGCTGCTATTTGGACGCTGAAACATTGAAAGAAGAAGAAGAAATCACATACCTGGGACCAAACTTGATGATTTTGAAGTGGAAAAGTGTAGAAAACTTAAACCCTAGGTCGCCTCTTTCTTTCTCTGTTGCTGCTGCTCGATGGTGTTTTAAAAAAAGACAACTTTTTAATTAAATATGTTGGCAGCCCAATTATAAAGAGAAGCGCTCGCTTCTTACGCTTCGCATCGCTTCTCGCTTTTTCAGGGGAAGCGAGCACTTTTGTGAATCTGCTATGCTTCAGCTAACAGATACCTCGCCTCCCTTCGCTTCTCGCTTTAAGCGAGGAAGCGCTCGCTTTTTACAACCCTGTTCACTAGTCAAATCTTGTAATGATGCGAGTTGCATTGCTTTAGCTACCACATCAGAGAAGTCCTGCTGAGTAGTGCATTACTCTCAAGTTCAGACATCACTCAAATTGTGAGCAAAGATGTTATAAAGATTCTGAGGCTAAAAGGAAAATGAGACATTTAGTTTAAGGTCTAAGAGGACTTCAAAAATCCCTATATCTCCACTAGTTCCAGATGAGGTCAGCAACTATCCAAGGCATCCTAGTGTCCTAAAGCAAAAACTGCACGATAATTTAATATAAGCGTAGATGTGGACGCAAGAGGAAGCAGCAAATTTTGGATAACTTGGGCCCCCAAGTTGGATTTGACTGGATAGCTGGATACCATCTGTAACTGTAGCTTAATTTCAGCGTAAAATGGACAAACTAAGAGGAAGCAACAATTTCACGCAAGAAGAAAGATAAGTGAGACGGACAGTAACCTAGTTGAATAGAAAAACACTTATTGGGTTAAATTACCATTCTGATTCATTAGCCCTACAAGTTTTGTCGTTTCCATTTTATATCCAGAAACTGAAAGAGAGATGCAATGAAGTTGAATAGGAAAACCCAGAAAAGGTTATAGTGGGTCTAATTATATATAAAAGCCAGCACGTTAGGCATGTTCGTCTCTATACCTCCTAATAGGCCATTTAAAAGAGATGTGGGAGGTTTATCCATCTGGCAAAAGAAACTAGTGTCCGTAAATATGCAATTTTTGTAGATTTTACCAGAAGAAATGTATGCAAATGTTTGGATGCAACATTCCAATGAAAATTATAGCAAAAGAAAGCACCAATAGTATATATTGAGGAGAGGTAATCAGTGAGGATTGAGGCCAGCCTGCTTCATTTGACCTCGTAGAAGCTCGGGCATGGTTGATAGTAATCTTTTGGCTTGTCACTGGTGTAACAGGGTGTAATCTTGTTGGGACGAGGCATAACTACTGTTGTTTTTGTATGCTCACTCCCACTATTAATGAAAGTAATGACTATTCTACGGCTGCAGGTTCTTGAACAAAGAGTTCAGACTTTAGAGCGAGAATTAGATAATGCTATTTCTGCTGCTGCTCATGCACGGACTGAGAAAAGACAGGCTGAGGCAGCTCAGAAGGCTGCTGAACTACGTGCACAAGAGGTTACAAGAGAGCTTGAAAATACCACAAGTATGTGGCTATGTGCTTCTGACTCTTTTAGAAATTCAGCCGTTAATTCAGAGCTCTATGATATATGTTCTTCAAATCAATTTGATTTATGGACTTTTGCTACAGTGAATATGTGCTTGTATAAGTAGTTTATGACAAGTTTGTAACCTCACCTACCTCAATGAAAGGAACTCAAGTACCAATAGTATTGCCTAATCATCGACCTCTTAGTCTCTGATACTCATTTGTTCTCTTTTTCCTTTTATTCCATTTTTTTCAGAAGTTAGAAGTTTCATTCTTTAGGACTGGTAAAAAGAATTTTACTCTATAATTTTGTTCTATTTGGGCTACTGTCAACACCCCCTTTTGTTAGGAACTCATTTTAGGTGATTTGCCCTCTTCTTCTTTTATCTTTTTTCCTTTTTTGGATGCGATAGCTAAGGCTTAGAGGGTGAGCTTAGGACAAATTAATGTAGGAGTCTTTTGGCGAGCGCAGCGGAATTTTGAGCTGTCAGATTAGCCAAGAGAGTTTTATCCGTCATTTTGCAATCTTAACTGTCATTTTGCTCAGTTGTCTTTACCTATTTTCATGCTAGAGCTTAACCAAATTGGTTTGCTTCGGTTCTAAAACAAGAGTGACCATGATATTACACAATCAAATCAGTCATATGTAGTGGTTTTATAAAACTGGGTCTAGTCATTTCCAGTCATGTCCTCTCAAAATGGATTTGCACTTACATGCTCCTCTGTGGTTGTAGGGGTTTTTGAGCTGCACATGGAAGAGCTGCGTGCAAAGCAAGAAGAGATATCTAAGCGAGATAAGGAAATCAAACTTCTAGAGGCTATAATTCAGACACTTGGAGGCAAAGGCTCCCATTCTACCCTTGAATGAGTAAGAAAATTTACAGCGACTGTAATTACTGTGTCATCTTGTATCGTTTCTTTGTATATTAAACAAGATTTTGGTTTTTAATAGATGTACCAGGAAGTAGATAATTATTTCAGTAAATTTCTATATCCAAGTGTTGTGTTTTGCTTGTTTTTCTTTTCTCTTCTTCCTTCGATGGTATAATAGCAGTACCACTATTGACAATGTTAGGATATCTAGCATGAACCATTAACCTGAATCTCTACCTTGTAGAAAATTGAAATGAGACCGTGGCTTGAAGATTGTCATTAGGGGTTGTCCTAGGACCTTACTCCGTAGCTAGTTACAAAGGTCGAAAATATATGATCCAACAAGTATTTATTTCTTCAATAATCATAGATATAAACGGCGTGTTACGAAGCTAACTCTAATAGCAATGTAGGAAAATTCAATCTTATTCAAGTTGTAGCTTCAAAGCTTTTTCTTTTTTCCTCAGCCAAACCCTATAGCTGAGTTATTGTGTCAAATAGTTAGACGAGTCATCCTTCCCCCTTAATCGAGATTTTCAGTTGCATAAATTAGATAAACTTACACAAATATACATACTCGCCATTGAAATTTCCTGCACTTCCAAATGTATGTGTCTCTTAAATAATTTTTAGTTGGCGGGTACTAGAAGATTAAATTTTGCACTTTTCAAACTTAGTTCTTCAATAGAAGTCCAATTTTGCCCTAAGCTCTTCGATTTCGCATAAACATATCCTTCGATAGACTTTGGCCGCAAAAAGAGACTCGCCATTATTAATTCGTATAATAATTACTCTTCTTTAGCCAATGAAACTTCGTCTAACTAATTTTATTCATGCTGGTCTTTTTTAATTACCATACATTAACGTAACGAAACCCCACATTTCTGCAATAAGTCTATAACAAGGGCGCATAATTGATAGGACTGATGGATGAGAATTCTTCCATGCTCACCAATCCTTATTCACCCACTGATTTTCAAATGCTTTAGGCAGCTTAAAAATTGAAGAATGATGATCTTGCAACCTACGCCCATTCACCCCATGTGCATTGTAGCTTGAACCCTTACTTCATGGAGCCAGTCAAGCAGAGAGAAAAAGTATAAAGAGATATAAAATAGAAAAAAATACAATAGGGAAACATACTCTACTAGAGCAAAAATAAAACGTACTGCTAAGAAATCATAGACTTCATTTTACTATAATATCCGGCTGATACATATCGAACGCCATTTTATTATAATATCCGGCCGATACATATCAAACGTCGATGTATGTGTGCAGTAAGGCACTTGTTAGTACTAAAAAATTACTATAACTAGACACCTATTAGTACTCTTGATACGTTAGTTTTTTTTATTATTATTTGCCAGCTTCGGCCTCTTATGTCCTTCGATGAATCTTCTGGTTGCTCTTTTCTTGCTACGAATGCAATGATGTGAACTTTTTATACCCTCTTCAAAACCTTGTGGCAGCTCTTTTCTTCCTATTAATACAATGATTTGAATTTAATATACTCGCTAGTGCCAAGGCAATTGCTATAATGGAGCAATTATTTCTAACATGACGACGTTTGCTCACCGTTGTCGACCAAGCAAAACCGCCCTTGGGTTTAAGTATCAAGGGCGACTTAATAATATAAGTGACCGAAAGTTAAATTTTAATATCAGGCCTTAAACTTTATATACACGTACTTTATATACATATACATACATATATATATAAAGTTGGTGTCTCCTTTCTGTTTTCGCGCTTATTTACATAGTGCGGCACTCTTACCAAAAATGGAGCCTGTGTTTATTAGTAATATTTATTTATATAGGTAAGATTAATTCAAGTTTATAAAATATAAGCCATGTGTTTCGGTACATTACTTTGGATCTTATTGTAAAAATATTTATTTATTAATATGAAAATTTGAGTAATTTAATCCATAATAATATACTCGCTAGTGCTAAGGCAATTGATATAATGGAGCAATTATTTCCAACATGACGACGTTTGCTCACCGTTGTCGACCAAGCAAAGCCGCCCTTGGGTTTAAGTATCAAGGGCGACTTAATAATATAAGTGACCGAAAGCTAAATTTTAATAACAGGCCTTAAGCTTTATATACACATACTTTATATACATGTACACACATGCAGTACTCTTACAAAAAATGGAACATTCACAATAAACCTATGTTAGTAATATTTATTTATAAAGGTAAGGATTAATTCAAGTTAGTAAAATATAAGCCATGTGTTTCAGTACATTACTTTGAATCTTATTATAAAAATACTTATTTATTAATATGAAAATTTGAGTAATTTAATCCATAGTTCAAAAATATTTCTATTGCTAAAATTTGAGAATTTGAAATAAATACTTAAAAACTCAGAAATGAGATTTATGACATTCTTAAAATCACATACAAGGAAGTAGTGTAAATTTTTTATTAATATAAAAGGTCAAATAATGAATAAAATAGAGTTTTAAAATACTTATGATAACTTTTTTACAGAAGCGTTACTGGTTTAAAAAAAAGGCCTCACCCAAAGAAGAATCAATTAATTGTAATTTGAAAGATTAAAATAAAACTTAAAAACTTAAAAATAAGATTTAATGCATTCTTGTGTCATCTTACAAAGTCATAAAAAATTGTATTAATCAAAAAGACCTTGTGAACTGGTATTTACAACTTTCTTAGCGTGACTATAAAAGGAGATAATGAACTTTTATTAAATTTACTGATTTCCTACCATTTCAATAACTTGATGACTTGGAAATAATGATCATAAGATAATAGTGAGATTTTTAAAAATTAATTGCTACTTTTTAATAGCTTTTCGGTAATGTCCCTTCTTGTTTATATTTTTATTAATGTGGTGCTTATGCTTTCCTGAGCTGAACATCTATTGAAAACAGTCTCTTTATCCTCACAAGGTAGGGGTAAGGTCTGCGTACGCACTACCCTCCCCAAACCCCGCGGTGTGGGACAATATTGGGTATGTTGTTGTTGTTGTGATTGCAACTTTTTAACAAAGATGATACTCCCGTTTTCTTATGGTAAATATACGGTTTTTGATGGAGAAATAAGATTAATAGCTTCTTGAGAAACTGAAGTAAAATTTTCGAAAGGAGATTGCATTCCTAACATCATCATACAAAGAAATATTAAAGTATTTAATGATTAATCATAATTACAATTTTATCAACACAGAACGCACTTATGAATGATGGAACAAGAAGAAGCAATCCAGTCAAGTCTTTGCTGAAATTCAGATGTGTGTGCTGACATATTGGAATTCCACAACTCTTGACCGTCGCTTCATTCCACAAGTTACTTAGATTTAATGTTACTATTAGTCTATCACGTTTGTCAGACACCTCGAGAAATATTGGACAAGGCAAAATTCATTTTTATTTATTTAACAAAAGACCACCACTGTGATGCGGTTCGTCTGACCCTATTAATAACCAAAAGGGAAATACATGAAAGTTGAGATAGAGGAACAAAGTCTTCATGTGGTACTCTTCAGTTGTCTATGCTCGCACGTGACCTGTGCTACATTACTCAGCATCTTATTACGAGATCGTGAGGGTTCAGCAAATTGTAATCCTGAATTTATAATAATACTTTCAATAGATATTAGCTAATACTAATAACCAAATAATAATCCCAAAACAAAATGATCCCTGACGGTCTCCCCATATAACCGTTAAACGTTGTCTATCATTCCCACTATTTTGTACAAAAAATAATGAAATCTTGTGAAACTCTTGATCTTAAAAGCGTGTTATTCTTTTTTTAACTAACCTACAACTAACATTACATAAATTAAAACGAAAATAGGAATCAAACTCGTATAAGAGCTATTTTTCCGAGCGAAGCACCAATACGAAATGGGAAAAATTTACAAGTTCGAATACTTGACAGACCTCGTGATGCTTTGATTAAAATTTAATATTTTAAATTATAAAGTTTTTTAGTAAGTGCAGCATCGGATGAAAAAAATATATAAAACAAAACCTCTGATCCCCATCACTCATTGTAACCACTAAAATATCCTTATAGTTGAAGATCGTTGTCGAATTCATTTTTTAGTGTCTGAATGGCATATAAGATGGACAATAAATAGTACTAATACAAAAATATAATTATAGTTTTGCCTTATAATTATTGGAAGTAAGAAACTGAGAATAAACATTGATTAAAGAATATGAACTGAAAGAACAGGACGCATAATATTAAAGAACTCAAAATCAACAAATCACAGCGCAACTGAACTAAAAGAACAGCATGCAGACAACTAAAGAGCTCATAATCAACAAAATCATTTTCCAAATGGTGAGAATTGCTTTCTATAAATCCCTAATCAAACACCAGAAACGCTTTGAGTATCAAACGCCCAAAACGCTTTACGATCCTTTGTCAATTGTCATAACCGGGCTTGCCAATATGCACGTCTTTCAAAACATGGACTATATAACATTGTATAATTATTTCAAAAGATATAGATGTCATATCCAGTACTTTGGGAAAGCTACTTCTTGGATGAAGCATATTTTTATAATTTAGTAAAATGATTACGACATGAACTCCTTTTTTTTGGATAAGAAACATGATATGGCTTATAAGCTCTTGACTGGAGAAAGGCTTACCCAGTACATTAAATACATTAGCGCACAGAAAATCTCCAGCCAGCATCTGCTGTTCATGCATCGCAAATACATGAACTACAAACAGCATCAAAGGCTGCATTGCAACAGCCAACCATCAGCACAATCAACACATCATCTACCAATCAGCCTCATCAAATTTCACGAACTAACTATTAGCTACAATGATGGTTGACAGCCACATCATCATCATCAACTGACATCAACCTCATCATCCTTCTCTCGATCATAACTATAAAACCCAGCACGAGTTTGGTTATAAAGTTAGTACATCCATAAGGAACATACACTGCCTTAATAGTAGGAAGTACAGAAGGAATATATACAAGCAACAGTAGTATGCAAGCATATTGCAGAAAGTGTTTAAGAGGAATCCCTCAATATAATTTCAGCATCATGACTCATTTAAGTTCCTAACCATAGTACCATAACACTGAAAACTGAAGATAGCTAGCATGCACGATATGGAGTACAGAAACATTAAACACCAGGAGACCAGTCCTACCAAAATGTCAGCTAATACTTTGCCTAGATATTGCATCACACAGTTCGCCTTCTGACACAATCAGAAGACAGGTAAAGTGAATGGACTTCATTAGCCCCCTCTCACATTATGCCAGCAGAAGATTACTCCTGAAATGTACACAAATAAAATAAAACATAAATGCTTTAGCAAGTAGTTTTAGTCAGAGAGATGGGATTGATCAGATCAAAGCTTAGCTTATCACCTCATCAGCACGAGGAGAAGGGCTTCGTGAATCCATTGCTCGACCAGGAGGAGAAGGGCTTCGAGGAGTTGGAGAACGTTCAATGTGACTGCGCTTCTCAGGGCTTCCTTTTTTGGGTGATAAGCTTCTACGAGGGGACTCTTTCCTGTAAGGACTGGGGCTACGCCGAGGTGGGGAGGCACTGCAATAAATTTCACGATAACTGTCTGATATAATGCGAAGACAAGACAATACAGGTCGTGCATAATAGATCAAGTGAAAACCTGTCAAATGGACTCCTCCTATGGTGTTTTGTGTCACGTCCCCTGCCACGACCTCGATCATAGTCTGGACTTGAGCTGTGGCTCTTACTTCGACGGCGATAATCTCGTTCTCTCCGCTTATACCTATCACGCTCATGACGATCAACACTTCTGCTCCTACTTCTCCTGTATTCTCTATCTCTATAGTGATCATCGCGGTATCTGTTAAAGGTGAAAACAAGCAAATTCATAAACCCAAGACCAATCACCAGGTGTAAAATAAGTGAAGAAAGCTGTTGGCAATTATTGAGCCAACAATATTTCCGCAACTAAGAAACCAATCAGGAAGTAAACTACAGACAAGCTTCCCATAGTTCAGTTCCATGTGAGTTGTCTTAGCAACACAGTATTCAGCTTGCATTTTGAGCTCATAAGCTCAGTCTCCAGAAAAACTATACGAGATACATTCAGCACACCTCTCGCTTCACCATATAAGCGGGTCAGACACCAGACGAGATCAGAAATGGTTTTGCCCTTTTTCCAAGTAAATTGTGTTTTCTGAACATCACACAGTTTTCTTTTCTTCTTTTTTGTTTTTTTTATGAAGTAAATAAGATTCAATAAAGGGCATCAAGAAGAGGCATAGAGTACAAAAGTGATAGGATAATTAGCTCCATTACAAAATCCTATGCTACTATCAGGGGGCTTATAAAATCCACAAAAATATCAGCACTGTACAGGGGTAACATAGCTCCAACTAAACAGTTTAACTAAACACGCAGCCTTGAGGGAGTAGAGTGGAGTTGAAATGCCATCAAAACACCTTTGGTTCCTTTCTTTCCATATACACCAAAAAATTACACATCATACAGTTTTCTTCTTCACTATAAGCATGTGGTATTTTATAAACATCTTATACAAAACAACAATAGCAGAGCCTAAAAGCCCTTCTCAACGAAAGATATGCCATCAAATCTAAACTCTATTTGCCTCCAATATTTGAGTTTCTGACTTGCCACATGGTCCACAGGACTTTATGGCATCCCCTACTCCAGAAACATCTCAGCTGTTTGACAATCCACACACCCTTTCCCCCAAGAAAAGATGAGATCAAAGGTAGATAGAGGTAGAAACATAGTGAGGAAAAGTGCATGTGATAATCAAACAGGAGAAAAACATCTTAAAAGGTTTTACTTCAAGCTAATTTCAGAAAATAGTCGAAAATAGAATACTGCAGAGCACCACCTATATAAAATACTTAGTATGATTCAACTCCGCTGTTGTCACTTTATATAAAGACATGTAGTTATGGCCAAATGTTAGTCAAAAAAGAAAAGTTGTTAGTACATTACAATTTCAGGAACTCTAAAGAAGGAAGAAACAGAAGTCCCGTGCAAGCGAACTCAAAATGATAACAATATCCTGACTTTTAGAATTTCGTATAATCTCATACGAAGCAATACCTATCCCTCTACCACTCCTTTATTTGTTGTGGCGGAGGGGGGGGGGGCCTCTTCCCCTCCATTATCTCCCTTTTGCTCGCCACTGAAGTCGAATTAGAAAGGAAAGTAGAATAATAACTGAGAGCAAACAATGGTAATAACAGATAAGAGTTACTTGCTATCTAAACATGTTGGAAGCACTTGGACGACTCCAGCCCAACCAGATGCATGACCATTTTCTGCAAATTCACTTTATCTAAGGTGTAAGACTAACTCGCATTCAGGGATTGTTTGGTATGTGGGATAAGGGATACTAATCCCAGGATTAGATGCGGGATTATTTTACTCCGCGTTTGGATGAATTTTTAAATCCAGGATGAACAATCCCGAGATTAATTAATCCCACAATGGGGTATTATTCTATCCCAGAATGAGGGTAGTTTAATAACCCAGGAATTAATCAATCCCGGGATAAACAATAAAGTGACAAAGATACCCTTCTCCATGGCGCTTCCCCAAAGTCTTTTGAACAATACAAAGTTAAAATAGAAAATACAAGTTATCCCAACTTATCTAGTATACACCAAACACACATTTATATTATACCCTGTATATCCCCTTTTTAGTTCAATGAGCCCAACATATTCCAATAAAAATATATTCATTAAGTAATACCGTCATTATTTCATTCCCGTATTATAATCCCATCATTATAATCCTGGGATAACTTGTTCCCCTACCAAACGACCCCTCAATGTTACAAAGTAACTAGGCAAGGTCTAAACCTCAGCAGAATTTGAACACAAATCAACAGCTATCAAATGAAGATTGCAGAAAGGTGTGCTACTTATCCTTCCCCCAACCACTTCAATCTTTCATCTCTGCATTGAGAAACTGCATCTACATGACACTTACTTTTTCCCTCTTTCACATATTGATCATTGGATTCTACTCCATCTAATTACTACCATTGAAGTACAACCTGGAAATCTTGCTTGCTTACGGCATTGCCGCCTTATCGAGCCCCATGTAAGTAGCTGGACATCATACAGATAGAATCGTAACCCCATTTTCTTTTACACTTTCCTTTATGCTCTTATTAATAAGGTCATTTTGTTTACGATTCTATGCCAAGTATGACTCCAATGCCATTGGACAGCATACCAACCTACATCATGTCCCTCTTCCCTATGCCAAGTAAAGTTCAAAAGCAACTGGATAAGTTGAGAAGATCCTTTTTATGGGAAGGTAAAAGTGAAGGGCACAAGTTCCATTTGGTGAAGTGGTCAACTGTAACTCAATCTAAGTCACTAGGTGGTTTGGGCATCAGAGATCTTTCAAAACACAACAAGAGTTTGCTAATGAGATGGCATTGGAGATATGGGCAAGAAGGCACAAGCTTATGGAAAGAAACAGTGAAAGCCAAATATGGTAACCTGAATAACTGGAGCACCAGAACCACAAGAGCTCCCCATGGGGTTGGGCCCTGGAAGCACATTAACAGCCTAAAAGAAGGCTTCCAACAAGAAGTTTCCTTCAAAGTTGGTAATGGAGCACATGTGAGATTTTGGAAGGATAAGTGGTTGGGGAACTTCACGCTTCAAGAAACCTTCCCCACTCTTTTCCATCTAAACACTGATCCAAACTCAACAGTTGCACAGAATAGATCCAACAACACTTGGGAGGTCCTTTCCAGGAGAAACATGCAAGACTGGGAGATAGGAGAAGTGCTTGACCTACTTGGAAGATTAGCAAACTGAGCAAAGATAAGCTAAGATGGGGCACCTCTAAGGAAGGGACATACACAATGAGGGCAGGCTACAATAATCTTTGTGCTTTTAATGAAGTTATTGACAGGTGGCCTTGGAAGCTAATCTGGAAAACCAAACTACCAACAAAAGTCAGTTGTTTTGCTTGGACAACTCTTAAAGGTGCTACCTTGACACAAGACAATCTATGTAGGAGGAATTTCCAGATTGTGAATAGGTGCCACTTGTGCAAGCTGAACTCAGAATCAATCAATCACCTATTCCTGCATTGCACAATGGCTACTGATCTTTGGCACATGTTTTTCTCAATTTTTGGTATCTACGGACAATCCCTCAGAACATTAAGGAGGCAGTTGAAAGCTGGAGCTTTTGGAAAGTCAGCAAGGCCATCAAAAGTATCTGGAAAATGGTCCCTGGTTGCATATTCTGGTGTCTTTGGACAGAAAGGAATCGAAGATGTTTTGATGGCATTTCAACTCCTATTCACTTTTTGAAAGCTAGATGTCTAGTGTATCTTTTTAGTTGGAGTAATCCCTCCCCTGTAAATAATGTTATTCCCTTCCTAGACTTTATTGGCTCAATGAGCCTAGCCTGATGGCCCATTTTTTGTGGTTAGCTCCCTATGACTAGAATAGCACATGATGTACTGGAGCTAACATCTCTTATTTTGTACTTATTGCATCTTCTTGATGCCAGCAATACAACAACTTCATCAAAAAAATAAGGTCATTTTGTTTACTTTATACTAGCTAAAAGCAAAGAGAAGTAGTTAGATAATATTGGCAAGGCTCATACTATGGAGTACCACTTCAACCTTATATTTTTAACTGTCCTAAAAGGTCTGGCATGTCAGCTGAAGTCATAGAAACAGGAAAGGACTGGGCCAGAAGTAATTGGAATAGATGATCACCGGCAAACAACAGCATCAGGTGAAACTCCAGTAACATGGCAAATATCTATATAACAAACACATAGTAGGTTAAAGAACAGCATGGACCTTCTACGAGGGCTTCTGCTTCTCGAGCTTTCTTTGATTCTTGAAACCTTCTCAATGATCCTCCCTTGCTGACTGAGACCAAACAAGGCATAAGAGGAGCCAACAAACAAGTCAACAAGGAGAAAGCATATTGAATTATCCCAAAGGAAAATTCCTTTAAGTAATACAAAAGAGAGGAAACAGAACCATGCAATTCATCAAAGGCTCCGGTTGAATATGCACAATAGGGGATTTGAATCAAGCGTTTAATACTTGCAAAATGACCCAGTTACTCACATTCGTTCTGCATTTGGCCCATATTTGGCAAATTGAACAGCCATTTCCCGCCCATCAACCACTCTTCCTGCCAAAAAAATTCATATAGTTCACAGAGTTGTTACTTTTCACATGCAAAAGTAAAAAATAATTAAAGTAGACCCTACATCAACAACTGTGATATCTATCAATCATTACGGGCACCCTATCTAACTACAACTAGATTTGCATCCACTAACTACTTCAGCCACTGTTATTGTGAACAAACAGTTTTAGCGGTCTACTTGCTGAGAGGTCGATATGTGATTGACCGTTGTAGTTCCAATAAATCAGCAACCCTGACCAGGGGTTGGGGGAAAACAAGTGCACCAGAAGAAAAAAATAGCATATCCAGTCCTTCTAGCAGTCAGACAAGTGATTTGAGGTTACACATGAAATCACATTATGTCTACAATCTATAGTGCAAAATTTTCTTTCACACAATGCCATATTTACCGAGGACTGGAATGTTTAATGTGCACCTCAAAACAACTCAATGTGGTGGCCAGAGACATTGACATAATAAACTTAAAATGCAGAAATAAGTGAATCGTGTAATCTGCTATAAGAAGTAAAAACCTAGGTAGTTTCAAGTTTAATAGTCTTCTCAATTCATATTCGCCACCCACCTTTGAATTTATATGTAAAAACCTAAGTACCTGACATGTTGAACATCGCATATAACATGAAGCATGGATAAGTGGCAATTAGCATATAAAATGCAGTGCTTTCTGTAGGATGTTATAACTGTTTTCCCTTAATTTAGTCAAACTGCCATCATGCTTGACAGTTTTCTATCTTCTCACCATCGCAACATTTTTCCATCCGCCATCCAAAACATCCCAACAAACACAGTCCGCTGGCTCATAATCTAGATCATAGCCATTAATGTCAGTTTGACATAGGCTTTTTATTCCTAAGTTGTACGACCAGCCCCATCGTAGTTAAGTAAAAAAAAATGGTCCTACAAGCTTACAATAGGATTTTCAGAACACCACACAAAAAAATTAACTGTATATGCAAAGCACAACGAATTTGGCGAAGTACCATCCAGCCTATCCACAGCCTTCTGTGCTTCATCTGCATACTTGTAACGAACAAATGCAAACCCACGTGACTCACCAGTCCTGTTACAAGAGCAAGATAAGCGTTTAGAAACAGATAAGAGGTCAGGAACCACGCTCATCATTATTTGGCCTGCTTATAATAACAATTAACAACATATAGAAGACTCTTCAGCTGTTGCAAGGGTGGCATAAATTAGATATTCCGCAACTTCTATCAAAATTTGGAATACTATCCCGGCTGCAATTTGGTGGTGCATCCGGAAAGAGAGAAATGATAGGTTGTTTGATAGTAGGAAGAACAGAGTCATAGATATCAAACACAACTGTATTGTTTTGCTTAGTTTTTGGTGTAACATAGCAAATGTACATGCTTCTAACCCTTGTGCCATGATTGACTTTATTAGCGCATTACACAATTTGTAATGTTGTTTCTTTTGCTTGTAACCCATTCAGCAACTTCTTCTTGCTGGTTTTATTATATATAAAATACTGCTCTTTACCGATCAAAAAAAATTAACATATAGAAGCACACATGTACTGAGTCGCACAGAACTTTTGAAATGCAATATGTTATTCTCATATGTTGCAATAGTTTTGCGGTGTAATTCTTATAGTCATCACGATGTGTCACAACACAAGGTAAAAATTCTTTTAGCAGATTATAAAAATAACAGATTGAGAATTCAAGCTCGTCCGTAATTTAATGTCCATTGAAGAAAGACTTAAGAAAAAACAACTTGAAACATGTACAAATGGGTCAAATCATCACTAGAAAGACCTTCAAAATCCTCTTGTTATTTTACAAAATATTGCAGTTAATATACTCCGAAAACTGAATTCCTTGAGCAAGCGGTCCTAAAAAGAGCATAATGGATAAGAGTAATTTCAAAGAATATCATATAACAAACAAATTCCAGATTAAGGCCTAATTAATTAATATTTATTTTTCTGACGAAATAACATCACAGTTAGTTATTCTGTACAAAACATAAAACTCTTTGGTTTTTCCTCCTCTAGGAGAAAAAAATCTCCATCGTTTTTCTAAGGAATATAGCCGCAAGTAAAATTAAGGGGACGAAAGGCAAAGAGAGGTTTTAGAACCTTCTGTCTCGCGGAATGAAGATATCGACAACCTTCCCGTACTTGTCGAAAAGAGGATACAGATCATCGGCTGTGGTACCTTTTACAACAAAACAGTTAAACAATTTACAAGCATAATCAGAAAAAAATCACAATGAAAAAAAAAATAGTGCGAAATCACAAGCGGAAAAAAAAAAGGAAACGAGTAAAGCTTACGGAAAGTGATGTTGAGCACGAGAAGAGAGTAAGTATCGGTGATGTCCGGAGGTCCAGTTCTTCCGAAGTGCGACATTTTTCTCTGGCGTTCTCTGCGTCGCTCGCTCGAATAGGGTTGGAATTCTGGGAGAGAAATATATTTTGGAGTTCAAGAACCTTCTAGTTTCACCCAAGTGCCCTTCTAGTTTCCACGCGCGGCAAATGGACCAAACCTTTTGTTGGCGTATGATGAAACCTGTAGTCCAAAACCTAGTTGTGGTTCTTTTTAACAAAAAAGACAGAAATAAGTGTAAAAAAAAAGTAACATATTTATATATTTTAACGGACGTTTTGAACGTTAAAGTATAGCGCCCTTTAAAAAAACGTCATACATATAACGCTTTTAGATATGTATAGCGCAGTTATAAAGAGCGTTATACCTATTTTGTGGGTTCACCAAGCGTTAGGATTTTACAAAAATTCATTCAAAAATATTTCTAACTCCCGTTCAAATTTTTCTTCAATGTCTGAAGAATGAAAAAGAAAAGTAAGGGTTTCATTATATGGGGGTTGAGGTTGTGGTGGTGAATAACTTTGTGAGCTATAGTTTATCTCCACAGTGTCACGTTAAGCTGCCACTTACAATGGAGTACGATAGATTGGTATCGTTGTTATGTAATAAATGAGTGTGAGGAAATGTTCGGTGAACTTTAAAGTAACTGGAAGATATTTGTATTCCGTCACTCTGCAACGGGTTGCTTGTTACACTGAGTTTAACATCGACGATGATGAAACTTTGAGGGATTTTTTGAGGACTCCGAATGAATACCGTGAATTTCTTGTGAAAAAATGTTGGAAATGTACGTCAAGGTTGAAGACGTTCGCAATAATGAGGTTATGCATAGTAGGAATAACCCTCAGTCATCGGGTGGTTATTCTGGAGTAGTTTTTGTCGGACAGGTTCCGGATGAAAGAGTTTGCCCTGATTTAAACTTATCACCACCGGCGAATGAAGAGCGAGGAAATAATTTCTCTCCTGCTTTACATAATCCACAAGACGAGTGGTAAACTTCAATTTTCCTTTGTGTTACGATGTATATTTTTGTTGTATTGAATTTGTATTAACGCTCATATATTCCACAGGGGGTACCGGCCATATATGATTTTACAAGTTATGAACCCGCGGCCAGTTGGAATATGCGTAGTTCTGGAATATTGGATCATGGTGGTCCATCCGGGAGTCATCACCAACAAGAAAATGTCCATCATGGAATGTCAACACATTACGACTTGTAAGTGAAGTGATACAGCTATATGAAAAGTATTTATTAATTTCAGTAGCTTATTATTTTGTTGTTTGTGCAGTGAAAACGAGCAAGTTGAACCACCTGTCCTCACTCAATTGCCAGAAGACGACATATTAAATCGGGATCTGGTAGATGGACGGAGTGAGGAAGATAACAGTGATTATGACAACAATGTTGATGATTCCGGAGATGACACGCCCTTCCCTCGTGAGGATGATGATGAGGAGGAAGGGAATGAAGGACATGATTTGACGAGGGAGTATGCTCCACCCCCCGTTAGACCAAGAGTGTACGAGTCCCAAGTGTCGTTTCATTTAAGGAAGATTCTCTACCTTGATAACTTGCCAAGTATGCCAGATGTGGATACTCTCACAAGGGATTTTGATGAAATTTGGACAACAATGTGGGATGATTCTAGACCAACGGTGCTGGCAAAGGGCATGCTTTTTTCCTGATAAAGCGCGCCTAAGCAGCGCGGCGAAAATGTACAGCGTAAAAGAGTGTCGTGAGTTGACGGTATGGGAGTCAACTCCGGAGGTATACAAGGTTGTTTGTCGCAGATGGTTTACGGGTTGTCATTGGATGTTGCGTGCGAGCAAGAAGAACACAGGTATGTGGAAAGTGGGTAAATACATTCCCACCCACATATGTGAAAGGGACACATTCAATGGGAATCACTACAACTTTGATATTGACTTGATTTATCTTGTACTTATTCCACACCTTGAAGCGTCCACAAGGTATAAAATCAAAGAGTGCATTACATCATTCCACCAAGAATATGGCCATACCATTACCAACAGAAAGCCATTTCTCGGGCGCAAACGTGTGTTTGAAATTATTTATGGTAATTGGGATAAGTCATTTGCAGCTCTAGCCATGTACATGGCCGCACTACAACACTTTAACCCCGGGACGGTTGTTGAATGGAAGTTTGAGCGGAGTCCGGGAAGACCAGAATATATATTCAATTACGTGTTCTGGGCATTTAAACCAGCAATTGATGGTTTTCCGCATTGCCGGCCGGTAATATCCATAGACGGCACTCATGTCTATGGAAAGTATGATATCAAGTTGTTGATAGTTGTTGCAGTCGATGCTAATGGACAAATATTTACTCTAGTTTTTGCTATGTGTGCCAATGAAAGCCAAGAGGCGTGGACGTTGTTTTTGAACTATTTGAAAGAGCACGTTGTCAAACAGAGTTTCGGTATTTTTCTAATATCTGATCGGCATGGTAGTATCTTAAGTTCTGTAGAGAACTTGCCTGCATGGAATTAACCATATGCCTACCACCGTTATTGTGTGAGGCACTTGAAGGACAATTCCAGAAGGCACATCCCAATAAGGATCTGCATGATTTGATGTGGATGGCGGCAACAGACCACCAAGAGCATAAATTCCGGAGGCACATGGAATCTATCAGGTAGGAAGGCGAGAGAGCCTATCATTGGTTGATGCGACATGAGCTTCACAAGTGGACTTTGCATGCGGATGGTGGAAGAAGATGGGGAATTCTGACTACAAATGTGTCAGAGTCTTTCAACGGGTTATTAAAGTCGGCAAGAGGATTGCATGTCACTACCATGGTGCGGATGTCGTTCAGGCAGATGGCAGAGAGGTTTGTTGAATGGGCTGCAACTGCAACGTCATTGATGGAAAGGGGTGATGAATTTATGCCACTGCCGATGAAGAGATTTGAGAAATACAGGCGGCGAGCACATTGGCATTCATTTTTATAGTATGATCACGACAGAAATGTTTTTGAAGTTCGTACCATTATCCATCAAAACCAGGGGAATAATGTACATACCATAAATGAATCTAGAAGGTTATGCTCTTGTGGGAAATGGTCCATCTACCAAATGTCGTGCTCACATGCCATCAGTGTCTGGGCAGCCACCTCTGCAACCTGCTGGCCATAATCGTGCAAAGTGACTGCTCCCTCACCGGCATGTTGTTGCATCTGCAGCCCCATCTTGTAGACTATATGTAGGCCAATAGCTTGCACTACATATAAAATATAAACTACAAAACACTATGTTGCAGTTATATAAGTAATAATATGAGAAAACATACCAGGGCCTCGTGTCGCCCAGCGTATGGAATGTACCGACCGCCAGCTTGATGAATGGGATTCCCGACAAAAAGTCGGGTAACGTGGCGGTACCAGGGCATATAAAGATAAATAGTCTCCGTCTGGATCTGTGACGGGGGGCGTAATCAGTTCAGCTCGTCGGTCCCAAGTATGGACCTGCGCCTTTAGCCATGCCACATATGCGTCGTCCACCCTGGAACGATCATCCCGCTAATAATGTGTGGGCTCCCATGTAGGCCCTTTCAGTATATACTGTGGACGACCAAACTGGAGAAGTACCCGATCAGTGGCATGATGCTCCACAATCTCCACAAGGAGAGTCTGAATTGCTGCGAGAGTTCGTGACCAGGTTTCAGAAGAAAAGGATGTTGTTACCGGTCGTAATAGATGAATGGGCAGATGAGGCATTTACTAAGGGGATGAACCCGAGGAGCTCCGACGCTTTCCGAAAACTGAAAATAAGCATGCTCGAGTTATAAGAAACTACATGGGCAGATGTCCACAATCGTTATGAATCAAAGATAAAAATAGAAGACGACCAATTCGGTTTCCCGGCATCAACCAAGGGTAGGGATCGAGAAAAGAACAAAGATAAGTTGAAGGATGATTTTGACGCAGAGCGGAGATCTTTCAAGGGTCAGTTTTTTCCCTACAAAAGAGTCGAAGGACGCGGTAGAGGTTTCCGGTTAATGAACAGGTTCGCTATCGATAGGGGAGCTGGTCGTGGCCGAAATAATAGATCATTGCATGACAAAGAGATATCAGGCTCCCGGGATTTTACCTACCCCAGACTGTCCAAGTATAATTTCAATGTTAGTGTGGTGGAGCTGGTATCGACGATGAGGAACAGTAAGAAAGAAGGTTCCCAAGGCAGATGAGATCTGACCCAGTCAAAGGGATCCTAATCTATGGTGTGAGTATCATGGGACTAATGGACTGGGAACTACCGACATCTGTGCGAGGAGGTGGCAACGTTGCTGAAAATGGCAATCTTAGAGAGTTCTTAAGCGACCGGGCTAAAAATAACTACTACCGCAACCGGGATAACGATGAACCCTCGAATAAAGGAGAAGATTCTCCTCGACTAACAATCAACATCATTTTCGAGGGTAACGAGATTAATGGTGTAACCTTTTTAGCAGCAAATAAGACAAAGGTATCGGTGACTCATAGCAACGGACTCCGGGAAGTCGCCGAGACGATATCACCTTCATAGATGAGGCCGATGGACTCCTACTACCGCATAACGATGCCCTGGTAATTTTCTTAATTTTTTAGATTTTAAAATTAAACATTTTTGGTGGACCCAAGAAATTTAGCCAATATCATTCAATGGAGAGTGCTGGAACAAACCAAGCTAACTGAAAGCATCATTCTGCCTAGAAAGCTCCTCACTAAGCTCAACTTAGTAAGCGTGACAACCCGATAAGAGATTCTGCTGCCCACAAACGTCGAAGGGGTCATGAAGACTACCTTGTTTGAAGTAGTATACGACGACATAGGCTACATCATAATTCTCTGCAGACTATGGCTACACGGGATGGAGGTTGTGCCATCAACATACCATCAACTTCTGAAATTCCCAACTCCAGAAAGAATTAAACAAGTAAGAGGATATCAACGACTACAAGGGAGATGAACGCGATCTCGGTTTCCAGTAGTAAAGGAAAGGAACATACGGCATATCAATTACAGGAACTGACGCCCGCTTTCGAACCAAATGAAGTCGACAAAGGGGATGAGCCATTGAAATTCTATCAGGTTCCAAGAGGCATCGGAAGAAACGGACGCAACCAAATCCATGGCGGAAGAACTCGGACAAGTCGCGTTGTTCGAGAAGTTCTTAGAAAGGAAGTTCCACTTCGGGACAAGATTAAACCCTGAACTCAGGTCGGGATTTATAGAATTTCTTAACATTAATGTTGATTGTTTTGCGTGGTCGCATGCGAATATGACAAGTATTCTGCTAAAGGTGGTGGTGCACAAGTTAAGCCTAGATCCAACATCCCTTCGGTAAGGCAAAATAAGCGCATGATTGCCGAAGTCAGAAACATGTTTGTTAAATAAGAGGTAACTCGATTGATTGATATTGGTTCGATCGGGGAGGTAAAGTACCCCGACTGGCTAGCTAACGTAGTAGTAGTTCCAAAAAAGAATAATAAATTTTGCATGTGCTTAGATAATAAAGATCTAAATAAGGCATGCCCAAAAGACTCGTTCGCATTGCCAAACATTGGTCTAATGATTGATGGGACGACCGGGCACGAGTTGATGAGTTTCCTCAATGCGTATCCAGGTACAACCAAATCAAAATGAACCCGGAGGATCATGAGAAGACTTCGTTCATAACGAACCTTGGCACATATTGTTATAATGTGATGCCTTTCGGGTTTAAAAATGTCAGATCTACTTATCAGAGGCTCGTGGACAAAATGTTCGAAAAGAAAATAGGGAAAATGATGGAAGTTTACATAGATGATATGATGGTTAAGTCTTTGAATGCAGGTGACCATCTAAAACGCCTCCAAAAAACCTTTGACATCCTAAGGAAGCACAACAAGAAGCTCAACCTTGAAGATTGTGCATTCGGGGTCAGCTCCGGTAAATTTTTGGGCTTCCTGGTAACACAAAGGTGGATCAAAGTCAATCCCGCTAAAATTAAAGCTATCGAGGACACTCTCGACCTGCTGCCAAATGTGAAAGAAGTCCAAAGGTTAACTGGAAGACTAACACCTCAATGCAGGTTCATTTCCCGGTCTTTGGAAAAATGTCATCATTTTTTCTCTCTTCCGAAGAAGAAGAACAACTTCGAATGGACTACGAAATGCCAACAGCCCCTAAAAGACCTGAAAAGGTATTTATCAAGCCATGTGTTACAGTCAAAATCAGAAGAAAGTGAATAGTTTCTAATTTACTTAGCGGTATCGGAGGTAGCGATAAATGTTATTCTAGTCCAGGAAGATGAAAGTACACAATCCCTATCTATTATGTTAGAAAAAAATTTACGGGAGCGGAAACTCGTTACCCGCACCTTAAAAAATTAGCTTTAACTCTCCTAGTCGCCGCTAAAAAACTTAGGCCTTATTTTCAATGCCATACGATATACGTGGTGATAACTTTTCCCTTGCGGAATATCCTTCACAACCCTGAATTGTCAGGTCGACTGGTCAAGGGGGCAGTCGAAATGAGTGAATTTGACATGGAGTATAAACCAAAGACTGCGATCAAATCACAAGTTTTGGCCGACTTTGGGGCCGATTTCAGTCCTGAACTGCTGCCTTTGGCCACCAAAAAATGGCGATGGCGTCGAAAACTGCATTAGGAGTTTGGACGTTGTTCACGGACGGACCTTCCAACGTGAAAGGGTCTAGGCTCGGTGTAGTATTAATTACGCCCTCGAGGAAAACCCTGAGGCAAGCCATAAACTATGTTCCCTTGACTAACAATGAAGTCGAGTATGAGGCTTTGATTGCAGGACTTGAACTAGGTCGGGTGACTACACTTCGAGGTCATTGAAATCAAATGTTATTCCTAAGAGGTGGTAAATCAGGTATATGTGATATTCGACACCAAAGATGATCGCATGTAGAAATATATGGCAAAAGTTTAGACTCTGCTTGCACGGTTCAGGGAATGGTCAATCAGCCAACATCCCAAGAGAAGAAAATGTAGAAGCAGATTTGGGGTCTTCCACGGAAATAGAGGGATCAGATTATGGTACAGTCGTACAGCTCATGCATTCAGTACTTGATGTGGACGGTTATTATGAAGTAAATGTGACCAAATTGGAGAAATGAAATCATCGACTATCTTGAGAACGACAAACTGCCCGAAGATCTGAAGAAATCCCGGGCACTACACACCAAAGCAGCTCGTTACAACTTCTAGGGAGAAAAATTATACATAAAGACATTCCAAGGCATGTTGCCCCTGTATTTAGGAGCCTCCGAGGCTAATTACGTCATGATAGAGGTTCACAAAGGAATCTGCGAAAATCATTAAGGCGCAAATTTATTGATGTTAAAATAAGTTAGTGTTGGTTACTACTGGCCCAAGATGGAATAAGACGATAAGGCGTTCGTTCAGAAATGGCGACAAGTGTTAATGACATGCGTCATTAGTACACCAACTAGCAGAACTATTGCATTCTATATTATCGCCATGCCCATTCATGAAATGGGGGATGGATATAGTCGGTTCGTTTCCACCGGCTCCCCGCAAGGTAAGGTTTCTTTTGATTTTAACTGATTACTTATCTAAGTGGGTTGAAGCAAGTCCTTGTTAGAAAATCGACGAGTGCGAAGTAGTCGGTTTCATGTGGGAGAGCATAATTTGAAGGTTCGGAAATCCAAAAGTGATAGCCTGTGACAACGAGCCACAATCATAGGTGCAAAGGTCATAATTGTTTTTGAGGATTTCAATATTAAAAGGACCACATCTTCACCATAGCATCCGAGCGCAAATGGACAAGCGGAGTCGACCAACAAGGTGATTATTCAAAATCTCAAAAAGAGATTAGAAGAATCCAAAGGCAAATGGCCCCAAGCATTTCCGGGAGTGCTATGGGCATATCGGACAACATCCAAGTCAAGCACGAGAGAGATACCTTTTTCTATCGTATACAGAGCAGAAGCCTTGATCCTGGTGGAAGTGGGAGAACATACTTGTCGCGCCCCATTTTCTCATGAAATCGGGTTTCGACAGTTTTGGGAAAACTCCTATTTGAGAGGGTAAGGAATTAAAATTGAGAGAGTCTCCACCTAACGGATTAAGGTGCGTTAGGGCACCTAGAGCAAATAACTCATATAACCAATTTACATCACCAAAGATCGGGTGAGAGATCAAATTACCTTGAGGGGAAGGTGTTAGGCACCCCTCGAGGTCCACAACGGTGGGTCCCAGCCGAACTTGAATTAAGTGAATTAGTATAAGGGGGAGAAACCAATTTGGACAAATAAAATACTCAATTTGTTTTTAAACAGGAATAGGGGGTCCTAAGTTTTTTATCCTATAGGATCACCCCGTGCAATACTTTGTAACTCCCTCAATTCGGGGTGTTACTCATAGCATTAGCGCACAGACTATCATCTCCTTACTACCCGATTACTATCTTTAAGTTGTTACTTATGCGTTCTAGTTGATTATAGCTCGTCCCCTATGCGTGCACTACCCGTCCCTTACCTATGGCCCTGGAGGTATTAGGACCTCTATTTGGGATAGTTCTAGACCCAACCTATGTTGCTCAAAATGTAAAATCTAGGTGACAAGCAAAAACAGATAGAACTTTGAGATAAAAGCAAGTATGGGCTCATATTGACCTCCACACATAAAACAACAAAGACACGCAATAGATTTTTTACAGTTCCTATAGGTAGTATATCTATGCGAGAAGACAAATGCAGAGACAATTTTATTAAGGCGAGTGTTAAGACTTGTTGTTTGCCTACTGATTTTATTCAGTATAATCTGGGCACTTCAGGCAGTAATACATCCCAATTATAAACCCATAATTGAATCTTACAGGTATATTGCCTAAGAGATTGATAGTGGTGATTGAATTCAGAATTGAGAAACAGAATCCTATAGGCATAATTTCTACGAGCTTGATGATTACAGGCCTATAGACATGATTTCTAGGTGTAGCACTGATTTTATCTTATAGAGATAGGCTTTATTCCCTTTTAATCCTATAGTCATGATCTCTAATTACTGTACTTACTTAAGTCATATAGGCATGATTTCTAGGTTTGAAAATGGTTTTAGCCATATAGGCATGGTATCTACTACTGAATTGATTTAAATCCTATAGGCATGATCTCTAGGCGTGAGACCGATTTTTAAATCCTATAGGCATGATATCTATTAACCGTGTATGGGCAGAAATTATGCAGATTGCCACAAAATTGATCAAATCAAACATCGAAGTCATATAGGCATGATTGCTAATGCACATTTGTTGGATTGATAGATCCTATGAGCATGATTTCTAATACGAATTTTAGTGTCAACCCTATAGGCATGAATTCTAATATGCAAACACAGAATTAATACCATCAACGAAAGTCCTGTAGGCAGGATTTCTAAGCATAGTATAGAACTTATACAGTTTTTACCAAATGAACAGAATTGACAGCATAACTAAATCCCATAGGCAAGATTTCTACCTAGTTTAACAAAAGGAAATAAGATCCCCCCAACTTCACTAAATATCCCTCAAATCTGTTTATTACAAAGTTATTACATACCAGAATAGCAAATGAATTACATAATAGTAATGAGACACTATAGGGAGCCTTCATTAGGCCCAAATAAACCTGGGGACCAGGCCTTCCAACCATAACAACTCTGAGGCACATCATAGTGATTCATCCATAGCACATTAGAACCATGTTTCCAATATGTCAAAGTTCTTAAGGGCCTCAGGGACCCAGGGCAATGCTCACACCAGAACCACACATTTAGAAGATAGCTTATAAGAGATTGGAAAACCATTCCCAGTGTGTCAGAGTTCACACGAGTCTCGTGTGGACCCTGAGTAGTGCTCACACTGGGGTGGTTGAGAACCTAAGGGACTAAGAGTGGGGGTTTTAAAATCAGTATACAAAGGAAGTAGGGGCATGTTTTAAAACAGTTTGATTTCAAAAGAAACAAGGTTTAGAACGCAGAGTTGCAGGCATAACTGCACCAAGAAAACAAACAAGGTTCATGCTCAAACACACATTTCAAGCAGTTGAAGTCTGGTTAAGCTAAATATCCAGACTAGTACTTAGGAAAAGCATTGTTTAATCACGTAAACAATTAGGCAAAACAGTTAAGTTGGCCCGACACATGAATTAAACAGACAGGGGCACATGAGTTAAGCAACAAACTAACTGATTGCATGCTTGTAGTATCCTGAGGAATGCAAAGTTCAGAACAGGTGTAGGATTAACAAGCAGTGCATGATACAAATTAGACATTAAGCTAACTTATGAGAGGATTCATATTATTCAAAATAGCTTAATCATAAGTTAACAGTGTCACTCATAGGACTAGATGAGATCATAGAATCATATAAAAATGACAGAATCATACTTGAAATTAAATCATGCTAGTCGAGCAAAGCATAGTGAATGAAATTACAAAGGATTAGGGCATACCAGTTAAGTAAGAAAGCAAGTAAATATGCCACAACAGTTAAGTTCCATAATAACTTGGCCTTGGCTTTCAGCCGGCCAAAACCAGAGACAATTAGCACAGAATCAGAGCAAGAGAGCTTAAGTTTTTTAGTAAGTGTATGAGAGTTCCGGTCTTGTTAAAAAGGAGAAGGGAAAGCGCTTAAATAGTATTCACCTAGGCAGACAAATAAGGGAACAAATCAAGCATACACAAATAAGGTATGAAAATAATTCTCAGAATCAATTGAAGTTGGGATTCAATCAATTAACAGCCATAACAACGTGTAATCAGGCGAGTACCACTCAAAATAAGGAAAGTATCAATTAACAGGCAGTCTCAAAGCAAATAAGGTAAGGAAATAATGAGAACAGGGGAAATCAGACAGAATAAGGAAAATATCAGTACCATACAGGAAAGGAAAGATTAAAATCTCAGTAAAAGATTTTGAAAACCCTAATTTTGGTTAACTAAAAGATCGACAGTAAAATAAGGTACACACGGTAGACAAGAGAATATTCAAAAGGCAAACCATAAAATCAACACAATATCACATAATGGACCTAGACAGGAGTTTTAAAAGATAACAAAATCGACCTATTTGATTCAACTAAGATCTGAAAACCCCTAATTTTAAGTAAACACAAATTGATAGAGCAATAAAGGCAAATGATCGTTTGTTTTAATAAAAAGAACATAGGCAGGGAGTTATTAAAGAAAACCTAATATTTGAACCAAATGTGGTTCAATTAAAGAAGGTTATAACCCTAGTTTAGTTAAGTAAAAGATTTAAGAAATAAGCAGATTTATGAGTAACAAAGTGAATATAGACGAAAAATAACATTAAAACAAACTAAAGTTGAACCAAATCTGGTTCGAATCAAAGATCTGAAAATCCTAACTTTAGGTTAGGTACGAATCAGTGGAAGATATGAAAATATTCGTACTCACATAGGAAAGCTGATGAACAAAGATGAAAACAACATTATGTTGGAGATTTGAACAGCCTTGGTTCGATCTCCACATAATCTACTTGCCATTTGAGGCAAGCAAGTTAACACAAAAAATGAGTAGCCGGTAAAGAAAGGGGGCCAGATAAGGTAGGGAATCACCAAATGATTCCATTTCTGGGTAGGAATCAAAAGGGAAATGGGAGTGCGACGCTAGGGTTTCAGAAGAGAAAGGGGAGGGAGACGAGAGCGTTTGAGGGCGGCGGGTAGGTGAAAAATGGGTTAGGGTTATATGGGTTGGTATAATTAAAAGGGATTGGGGTGTTGGGAGCCGTTGATCATCTAAGATCAACGACTGGGATTTTACAAGGGAATTGGGTCAGGGTTTTAAACGGGTATGGGCCTGGGTTTGAACGGGTATGGGTATTGGGTTATGTTATTGGGTTGAGGTAATGTAAATAATTGGGCTAGGTCCGAAATTAATTAGGAAAAAGGGGCTAGATTTTAAATATCTAATTAAATTAGTAAAATAATTTATAAAAATAATTAATAAATAATAAAAATGTCATTTGTGCATGAAAATGATTTAAAATAATTACTTAACATTATAAAAATATAAAAAGTCATTTTTCTATATAAATAATGTAATTATGCATATATGTGCTATTATCGCAAAATATGCAATTTTAGCTTATAGATGAAAATACAATTATACATATAAATGTTTAAAGCCTAATATGATAAAAATTAAATAATAAATCATTATAAAATTATTTTTTATGTAATTAATAATTATTTATGTAATAAAACGCAAGAATAAATTAATTAAAACCTTTTTAAAATTATGGAAAAATATGAAAAAATACTTGATGATGCTCATGCACTATTTTGAAGGTATATATGTATTTAAAAAATATATGTAAGAAAAATTGGGTATCAACAATACCATGTGATACTTTCAGGCGGGCGAAGAAACAAACAACGAAGCATTTCCTATCAAATTGAAGCTGCTTAATGAACGCAGAGACTTGGCGCACATAAGGATGGTGGCCTAGAAGCAAAGAATGGAAATATACTATAATCAAAGATCCAGTCTCCGTTATTTCAAAGTGGGAGATTTGGTTTTAATAAAATTGACTCAAAACACCAGAGAGCTCAACGCAGGGAAGCTGGGTCCGAAGTGGGAACGCCCCTATCGGGTTTTTAGTTATCGCCGAGAAAGGATCATATGAACTGGAAAACCAAGACGGAGTAAAAAATTTGAGCAACTGGAATGTGGCACACCTGAAATGGTATTATTGTTGATGAGCACCGCTTATACTAAAAGTATGTTTAGTTTTTACCTTCGCCCAGTTTTTGTCCCGATTGAGTTTTTTGGCAAGGTTTTAAACGAGGCAGCAACGGAAAGCATACTGCTAAGGAAACACCATCAGTAGAAAGACGACCTTTAAATGACAATGCATGGAAACAACAAACCACTGCGGGATGGTTAGATAATATTTGGCTCGATAGCAAAGTTCCTAATTGGAAACAAAGCTTGCTATCGGTCCAAAAGTTATTCAACCGTTCGTGAGTGCTCCTTCATTACAAGCCACTGGGGGTGGTTAGATAATCTTTGTCTCAGTAACAAAAGTTCCTAAGGGGAAATGAAGTTTGCTATCAGACTAAAGATTATCCAACCATTCACTAGTGAATACTCAAAGGAGCAAGACTTCCAGTGTTCAATGAGACTAGAATACGGAAACCTGATTGCCAAAGAAATCGGGACTATGAAATCCAGGAACAAAATATCTCATCGGGACCGGTGACTATGCATCCATCCCCGTAGACCGCAGCAGCAAGCACACCATTTTGAACCTAATCCATATAGCCTTGACTTCTTGAAGCTGTACATTTAATCGGGAGTCTTCTTGACTGAGGGCATCATTTCCTGCTCACTATGCTGCAACCGAGCCTCCAACTCACCGTCTTCAGCAACTTGTGCGTCTAGTACTGAGAGGCGAGCAACAACTTGGTCCCGCTCGGTCAACAGTTGAGCCCGCTCGGACGTAAGTTTTTTTTAATATTATCAAGGATTAACTTATGAAGACCCTCAGGAGCAAGGAAGTTGGCATGCGAAGCAAAAAATCAAATCATAATTCCTGTCATAGCAAGTCAAGAGGAAACAAACAGAAAGGAACATCTACCATATCGTTGTTACGTTGTGCATGGCATTGTTTATCGTATACTTCCCTGAAAAGAGAGTGTATTTTCTTCTTGTCTTTCTATGAAGCCAACGACTTTAGGTAATTTGCGAGTTCCACCGATCAGGACAGAAGATGTCTCTCGGTAGATACCGAGAGGGAGACACTTCTCCTACCTTGGGGATCTACAAAAGGCTAGAATAGTTGTGCCCCAAATTCCATTGTCTAGGGACTGGGGAGGAGGGACATCCTCCTCTCGGATGTCTACAATCAGTGGGGGTGATGTAGTAGTTGTTGGTGACGAAGGTATGACCGGCGTGGAAGGAGATGAAGCTGATGGTGTTGTGGGTTGAGAAGCAGCGGCAAAGGCAGTGCTGGTTGCAGGTTGCTCATCAACCAAATATAGGAGAGTCCGGTACTCAGCCTCATAGTACTGGGAGCATCAACTAGCACTCGAAATGGAGAATTGACATTCTCCACTAAGTCATACTTTCCCCAGAGCACTTGGGCATCGTCCTAGGTTGGGGTTATAAGCTCTTCGGGTTGAGCACTCTATTTAGATGATGAAGGTCGTTGTCTCCTTTGTAGGGAAGCCCCTTCATCATTGGATTCACCATCATCATCAATCACTAGAGTGACTTTCTTCACCTTTTTATTTTTAACCTCGTCCGAGGAAGAGCATCGCATTTTTGGTTTCTTGCTCTCTGTCGAGGGACTCCGATAAGAAGCACTTGCATCAGAAGCAGATCCGATGGCGCTGTTCGGGTGAAGGCCTCCTTCAGCAACCTAGAAACCTCTATGGGATTAGCCAAAATATCCTCATCAAGGATGGTAACACAACCATGCAGAAGACTTGAATTCAAGAAAAAAAGAAGTTAACCAATTGTCTTATACAAAAAAATGAGATTATTAATTTCACGAGTCAACTTACCATGATTTTTGGCCTCCACTCGTATTTTGGGGCCAGTTCTTTCCACCAGCGAGTCTCGGACGTGGTAATGTCCAAAATCCTTTGAACCCACTGGTCCAAGCCTTCAACCCTTAGTGGTGTCCACCGAGTTTCTGAAATAATGAAAAGAGAAGGATAAGTAGCAACACGAAACAACATTTTTCAAAGAAAATAAAGACTTTGAACTTAGGTGTACGAGTTGAGGACTCAGGGAAAGATGGATTTGTGCCCGGATGATATCTCCGGTGGCAACAACAACAAATCTCTCCATCCATCCACGATCATTATCAACATCCATGCTAGTGAGCAAAACATGGTGGCCACATTTGCTAAAATATATTACTCCCCTATTGAGGGAGTAGAGATTCATCAGACGAGCCAAGGTGAGATCTTCTTTCGCCTCCTAGCACAACCTCCGTAGACAGGCTATCATTCCTCAAACCTAAGGGCACACCTGTGCCAAACAAATCTGGTATTTGTGGTACAACTCCAAAATCACATGGTAAATTTCCCCTCTCAAAGAAAATGCACCCAAAGTAAATAGGTACGTATAAATGTACATGAAGCCCTTCTTAGGGAAGGTTACTCGCTCCTCCAGTTCGAGAACGATGATGTTTAGATCATAGCAATCAGAATCCTTCCTCACGATAGGAATGCTGGAAGGACGGATGGAAGAAGGGTATACACCAACAACCCATGTACGAGAACTTGTAGAAGAAAACTTCTCTTCGAAGTCTTTGGTTGTGTTGAGTCTTCTTGGAATGATGATGCTCACCGTAGGAGGGCCAGCATCAACGATTAGTTTTTTCGTGTTATGACCCGGCCGGTCATTTTGAGAGTTATAGCCCTGTTATTAAAATGAGTCCCCAACCCAAATTGCAAGATTCCTAAAATTCACCCCCGGACCCACGTGCTCGGATTGTGAAAAATTTCAAAGGAAGTTGTTACCCACAACCTAAGGAATTTTCACTAAGTTTCATGGTCAATTTTGTGGTAAAATCTCATTTTTGTCAAACCCTAGGTTTTTCATCTAAACCCTGTCGCGCCCCGTTTTTCCTCTCCTTTCATATTAGTCAGGGTTTTTGACATTATTGGGACAACTCGTTTCCTTTTGGGAAAAGGGATATAAGTGATTTGAAGAGTCGCCACCTAACGAATTAAGGTGCGTTGGGGCACCTACTTACGGGTCATTTATAACACTAATTGTATAACCAGAGATTGGGTAAGGGCTTGAAGTTACTTCAAGGGGAAGGTGTTAGGCACCCCTCAAAGTCCACAACTGTGGGTCCCGGCCAAACTTACTTTGTGAATTAATCAAGTAGCAAATAAACAGTCTAAGCACACATATGTAAATGAAGATAAAGGGTCCTAAATTATTTATCCTATAGGATCATATCCATGCAATTCCCGGTAATCACTCCTCAATGAGGGGCTACACATTGCATTAGCGCACAGGGCATCATATCCTTTTCTACCCATTATTCCACCCTTTAGTTGTTATTAAGCGAGTTTTTATTTAACGAACTCTAAGCGTGCTATTACCCGTCCTTCCTTATGGTTTTGGAAGAGTTTAGGACCTCTAAATCTGGGCAGTTCTAGACAACCCCTGAGGTATTTAAAAGGGAAAAATCTAGGCGACAAGCAAATAACAGGTAGGCACACATAAGTGAAAGAAGCAGTTAAAAGGCTCATGTTTACCTCCACATATAATGCAAATAAATAGCACGTCTCAAACACAAATTCAAGTGGTTTTTAGGAAAAGAATTCTAGGACAGGATGTCTAGGTGAACATTAATATACAGAACATGCAACACTGTTTCATAAACTTAATGGCAGGGTCCTAATCAGTTTGTCTGCTGATTTTTAATCATGTAAAACTTTAAGCAGTTTAACACAATCAAAACGCGATTTCCAGTTTATATAGAGATTAGTTACCTAAGGCTTGCCTAGGTGGGGGACTGTATACAATCTCAATTAACAAGAATTGTCAAACAGTTTAGAAATTGTTTAACCTAGAAACATGTTGTTCTAGGTGACACAAACAAAAAAAAGGATTTGTCCAGTTTATGTCCAGAAATATGACATCTATATGTGAGACTGTCTTTATGCCTTTTCATGGGTAGTTACTTATTGAAATAGGCATGTTCAAACGAAGCAAGCATAATTCCTAGAGCATGGTATCTAAATGCATATAGGAATGGCAGTTTATTAGGGCGAGATTATTAACCTAATAGCAGGATTTCTAAGTGAAAACATCCATGCAAGATTGAAGCATGAATTAGTTATATACTGAAGCAATAAACGCGAAGCCTTATTAGCATGATTTGGATGCAAATGAACACATTAGTCCTAAGACATAGCTTCTACTGCAGATTTGCAGAATATAAAGCCTAGAAACATGGTTTCTACCCAGTATTTACTTACAATACCATACACTATCCTCCCTTTTCACTAGTCACAGCAGTATCTGTTTACAAATAATTATTACAGACCAATGGTTGAATGAATTACATAAATGAAGAGTAAATTAACTATAGGGAGCCTGCAATAGGCCCAAAGTACACTTGATAATTCCAGGCCTTCAATAGTCTCAAATGCCAAGGGTTTCAAAGCCAAATTCACGTCAGGTGTGTCAGAGTTCCCTAAGGACATCAAGGATCCCGCGTAGTGCTCACACCTAGAATTTCATAATAGGGATTGAGTAAGTGAAGTGTGGAATGGCCAGCCCCCGTGTGACAGAGTTCAGAGGGATCTCAATAGGATCCCAAGGCAGTACACACACTGGAGGGGCAAAACCTAGGGACTTAAGAGTAAAGTGAGAGTGCTTGACATAGTTTGGAAAAAAAGTTTGACAAGGAAAGCAATGCTGAAATGACTCTATAAGTAAAGAGATTTTTCTGGAAAATAGGATTGATTTAGTAGTAAAGTAGTTTGAAAACAATGTGAACACTTATAGAAAATCAGCAAACAACCTAATTGGCTATAGAACAAACATGTCCAGCATCACTTAACAATACAGGGGTAGTGAGAATTGGGGACATATAGAACATATTAATGGGTAGTGGAGCATATAAACAATAGAAGTTTTCCAAGAACTTTATAAGATTACAGGTTGGTTATCAAATAGATGGTAGAGACAAAGGACAAGGATCATAAACAACCATATATAAAACATATTAACACTGGTCCAATTAGAGCACTTAGCCAGAGTTATTTTGTAACACTAGACAACTTAGCAAAGCAGATTGAGCAAGAACATAAGTGAGCAGATTAGGCAAACAACACCAGTATTCATATTACTATCATACTGAACAACAAATTGAAACATGTTAGACACAACAGTAGGTAGATTATTAGACACACTAATAACAGGTTGGACAGAACACCATTCATACATGCTTAAGTGAAACAGTACTTAACAAAGTATTTTAGGCATGCTAGTTACATATTGAGCAACAAGATAGTAAACAAGAAACAGGATTGGAAATCATAACTAGTGAACTAAAACAACAATGAAACACATAGAGCTTTGGATTTTGAAATTTAATTAGGACATACTAATTAAGGAGAGCAAACACAGAGTATAGAGCAGGTGTGGTGCAATAGCTAGCCTTGGCTTACAACCGGCTAGGTTAGTGAAAATTGCAAGTAACACAGAAGGGCAGAGAGAACTTTTAAGTGTAAGAGAGAGTTTTTAACTAGTGTTCGTGTCTAGAAGTGAGAGTATATGAAAGTATATATAGCAGTTGAGATCTAGACAGAATTAGGTAAAGAATCAATTATGTAGAAATTAGGAAAATTTACAGAATCAGTCATACATAAAATCAGTAAAGTCTCCCCTAATTAAGGGGTAATCAATTAACGGTAAAGAGCAAGATAGATTTTTAAGGGAAAAAATCAAGTAGACTTAGGTACAGAGTAGGTAATTAAGGGTAAATAAATATGAGTTTAATTAAGAAAATGATTAGTAAGAATCATCAAGTATCACAGTTAGTCAAAGTAAGGCAAGAAATAATTACGAGGTGTAGAAATAGGGAAATAATCGAGAAAATCAGCACATAGGTATCAATATAGTAAATCAATGAATCAAAGACTTAAAAAATAATACTGATTTAAGGAAAATAACATAGGATTCCATGAATAAGCAGATAAGCCAAGTATAAACAGAAAGAATCGAATCTGAAGCCCTAATAGAGACATACTAGGGTAAAAATCACAAGATATTCAAATTAAACGAAGAAGAAATCATGTGAGTTAAACACAGAGCAAAATCAGGTGGCAAATAACACGGACAAACTTCATAATCCAAACAAAAAATGCTAAAATTGTTTTTTTTAGAATAGGCTAGTTAGGGTTAAGGAAAAAGTCAACAAAATCAGTCGAAACACATAAGAATAGAGGATTAAACACTTAAAGTCAGAAAGCGTTTTGAAGAAAAGATTTTTAGGAAACCCTAGTTTTAGGAAAATGAAAAGCCACTCGAAAATCAGAAGATTTTTATAAGAAAACATATGAAATAAGTTTAACCCATCTCAGATCTGTACAGATCTGAGAAAACCAAAGGACGAAATTAGGGTTTTGAAAAAATAACATAGAGATGAAGATATAGGCTTAGAAATCCACAAGTTTAAGGCAAAATAAAAAGATCTTACTAGAGATCGAACCAGAGCGGCCTGAAACAGGAAAGAAAAAACCAAAGTCGTAAGTGGACTGACCCTGGTCCCTTGAGGACCTTAGAGACAGCAATACCCGGCGTAAGAGAGACCCTTGGAGGTCTGAGGGTGGTGAGAAACCACCATGGTCGGCGGTAGATGAGTGACAACGAGGGAGAGTTAGGGTTAGGATTAGAGAGCATTTGAGAGGACGGGAGATGAGTGACGGCAGGTGAGAGGAGGGAAATGAGGGGTTTAGGAGAGGGTAGTTTAGGTTAATTAAGGAATGGGGAGATCTAGACCGTTGATCAAGAACGATCAACGACCAAGATTTGATAAGACCTGGGTCGGGTAGGTATCAAAGTCAAGGATGCCTGATTTGGCCTCTTCCAAGGTTTTTCTCCTCATGTTATACATCGAGTAAGGTTTTTCAACAATGAGGGAAGCCGCTCGACGCTTGAGTTTATCTTTGAGTTGGGTTGCTTCATCAGAGAGCCTATCTTGGGCGGACCTAAAAAATTGGAGGCTAACATCAAGGTCGCAGACAGTTGAACTAAAGAGCCTATTATGCTCGTTAGTTTTTCTGTACTTCTCTTCTAACTGGGAATACTTTGCATCCATAGCAGCAAGCTCTTCTATTTTGGAGTTCAAGGCTACTTCTAATTCAAACATTTTTCCGGTAGTGGTAGCCTAACGCTTGGTTGCAGCAAGAATGGCATCCTAGACTTCAACCCATTTGGCCTTGGCTTCATCAAATCTAACCCTAAGCGATCCAATCTCTTGGTTAAAGGTTATCACTCCTTGCTCGCTTTGCTTCAAACGCGCGCACCAAAACAACGGCCTTAGTGGCTTTGGTTTCCAGTTCTGAGGGGCGGAGAATAGTTTGGTTCCGTTCTGCCAAAAGTTGATTCCGTTTAGAAGTACGTTCCTCCTTCTCACGAATCAACCTCTGTAGGCCCTCGGAAGCAAGAAAGTTGGCCTACAAAACAAGATAAGTAAAATTTGGTACAAATTCATGCAAAAGTTGAAGAAATAACAAAGAGGAAAGGGGCCACCGTTGCGACATTATGCATGGCATAACTATACAAACACTTTCCCGAAAGTGCTTATATATTTACCAGTCTAGCTTTGATGACAATGGATTCAGATAGTTAGCAAAGCTCCACCGGCCTTGAAAGTAGGTTGCACCCGGTGGAGACCGAAAGGGTAACACTCCTCCTCCTCTATGGATCTTCAGAAGGGGCAACCTAATTTTGCCGAAGAGGAGTACCCTCTCTGTGGTCGGATGCAGCCGGTGGAGATGATGTAGACATTGTTGGTGGAGGAATGGATGAAGATGGAAATGATGTGTCACGACCCAAAATCCCACCTTTTAGGCCGTGACTGCACCTAACGTTGAACCCGCTAGGCCAGCCAACGTACACAACACTTTGACATTTATAACCATAACATAACAGTAATAAAACCAATTAACCTTCCAACCTCTACTGAACATTTCTAGAATTCATTAATGTCCCACTTTATAAAAAGAAACATCCCACACTAGTAACTCTCAAAACTTTACTGAACATTCCAAATCAGTCCAATTGTTTCACAACA
>MDKH01134312.1:0-23576 GCA_005239495.1 Nicotiana undulata
CCCCGTTTTGAATGCGAAGAATGCGAATTGGAAGACTAGAAGTCTTGTATCTTTGAAGGTTCCACCAATGAATTTCAAGGTAATCCTTCACTCGGAAATATATCTTGTTTCCCCTTAGGAATCCATGCTATCGAGCGAAAGAATACCTTACAGTCCTCTAGTGGTTTGTTCTCGTAAACAGTCGGCTAACCTTTGTTCGGTAGAAAACTTTACTTCCCAGAGGGAATTGGATATCGAACCAAAGATTATGTAATCGCCCCTGAGTGAATCCTTTGCATCAGAGATCTTATTGTTGTTGTCTTTGTAGTATGCTTTCTATCGTTGCATTATTAAAAACCTTGCCAGAAAAACTCAATTGGGACAAAAACTGAACGAATGAAAAAAGAGTGTAATACATACTTTCTTCTTGGATAATGTTCATCCGCAATAATATCTTTTGAGGTGTGCCATGTTCCAATTGCTAAGTAACATGTCTATGTTCTGGTTTTCCAACTCGTACGAGCATTTTCCAGTGATAGTTGAAATCTGAATAGGGACCTTCCCACGTTAGGCCCAGCTTCCCCGCGTTAAGCTCCCGGGTATTTTGAGTTACTTTCCTCAGAGCTAAATATCCCACTTTGAAATAACAGAAACTAGCTTTTTGATTATAGTATCGCTTCATTCTCTACTTTTGACCACCACTCTTACATGTGCCAAGTCCCTGCGTTCCTCGAGCAGCTCTAAGTTGATTAACATTGCTTCGTTGTTCAATCCTTCATTTCCCTGGAAATACCTTAAGGTTGGCTCCCCTACTTCCACTGGTATCAAATCTTATGCGCCGTACACAAGGGAAAAGAGGGGTTTCTCCTGTGCTTGACTTGGCCATTGTTCGGTAGGCTTATAAAACCCTCGGTAATTCTTCAGCCCGGTTGCCTTTTGCTACTTCCAACCTTTTCTTGAGATTTTGAATAATCACTTTATTTGTTGACTCTTCTTGACCATTTTCACTTGGATGATAAGGTGAAGAGATGATCCTCTTTATCTTCAAATCTTCAAGGAACTTTGTAACTTTTGCGCCAATAAATTATGGCATGTTGTCGCATGCAATCTCTTTTGGTATTCTGAACCTGCAAATTATATTTTCCCACAGGAATTCGACCATTTTGCATTCTTTGATCTTCTGATAAGGACCTGCTTCCACCCATTTAGAAAAATAGTCAGTCAAAATTTAAAAAAAAAAAATTACCCTTCCAGGAGTCGGCGGTAGTGGTCCGATGATGTCCATCCCCCATTTCATGAATGGCTACGGGGACAGAACCGAATGTAGGGTATCTGATGGTTGATGTACTGGTGGTGCGTAGTGTTGGCGCTTATCACATTTTCGTACAACATCCTTTGCATCTTGTTCCGTACGGGGCTAGTACTATCATGCCCGAACTAATTTTCAGCACTAAAGAATCTGCACCCCAGTGGTTTCCGCATATCCCTTCATAGACTTCTCCCATGACATAGTTAGCTTCTGATGCTCCTAAGCACCGGGCCAACGGACCTTGGAAGGATTTTTTGTACAACTGGCCTTTGTTGAAGCTATATCGTGCATCTTTGGCGCGTAACGTTCTTGATGTTTTGGGTTCTTCAGGCAACTTTCCATGCTCGAGATAATCGATAATTTGATTTCTCTAGTCCCAGACCAAACTAGTCAAATTCACCTCATCGTAACCATCTGTGACCAATACTAAGTTCATCAGTTCTACTATCGTCCCTGATTTCGATCCTTGGATTTTTGTCGATGAGCCCAAAATTTTCATTGCATCTACTTTCGCGTTATCTTCCCTCGGGATATGGATAATTTACCACTCTCGGAATCGTTCCAATAAAGCCTGAACTTTTACCGTGTGTTGTTGCATATGTTCCTCTTTGGTGTCAAAAATTCTGTAGACCTGATTTACCATCAATTGAGAATCACATTTGATTTCTATGACTTCGGAGTCAAGTCCCTGGGTTGATTCGAGTCCTGCAATCAAAGCTTCGTACTCTACTTCATTGTTAGTTAAAGGAATCGTTCTGATGGATTACCTTAAGATTTCCCTCGAAGGCATGACCAAGAATATTCTGAGCCCGGACCCTTTTACGTTTGAAGCTTCGTCTGTAAATAAGGTCCAAACTCCTGATGTCGATTCTGACACCATTGTTGCGTCCTTGGCTGCCAGAGTCAATAGTCCCGGACTGAAATAGGCCATGAAGTAAGCCAAGACTTGCGACTTAATTGCAGACCTCAGTTTATACTCTATCCGAGCTCGCTCATTTCGACGGCCCATTTGGCCAATCTACCCAAGAGCCCGGGTTTATAGAGGATATTCCTCAGAGTGAAAGTAGTCACCACAGCTATCGGGTGGCATTGGAAGTAGAGCCTCGGCTTCCAAGTGGAGACTATGAGAACTAAGGCCAGCTTTCTAGATGTCCGTAGCGAGTTTCTACTACTGTTAAAACTTTGCTAACGTAATAAATGGGAGATTGTGTATCTTCATCCTCTCAGAATAAAATTGCACTTACCGCAACTTCTGAAATCGCGAGGTAGACTAGCAAGGTTTCACCTTCTTTTGGTTTTGAGAGCAACGAAGGGCTTGACAAATATTTCTTCAACTCTTTCAAGGCTCGATGGCACTCCGGTGTCTATTCGAAGTTATTTTTCTTTTTGAGTAGTGCGAAGAAGCGATTACGTTTTTTTGATGTCCGCAAAATGAACCTGCTCAAAGCTGCCAATCTCCTTGTGAGCCTCTGGACTTCTTTTACGTTAGACAATTGATATGGGATGTCCTCTATGGCCTTGATTTTGTCTGGATTTACCTCAATTTCCCTTTGTGAGACTAGGAATCATAGGAACTTACCCGAATTGACCCCGAACGCACACTTCTCGGGGTTAAGTTTCATATTATGCTCCCTCAGGATGTCGAATATCTCTTGCAAATACTTCAAGCGGTCACCTACATTCAAATACTTAACGAGCATATCGTCCATATATACTTCCATAGCCTTCCCTATTTACTTTTAGAACATCTTATTCATGAGCCGTTGATAAGCGGCTCCAGTAATTTTTAACCCGAAGGGCATCACATTGTAACAATATGTACAAAAAATTCATTATAAACGAAGTCTTGTCCTGGTCTTCTAGGTTCATCTTGATTTGATTGTACCCAGAATAAGAATCAAGGAACTCATTAACTCGTGATCGGTCGTGGCATTAATCATTTGATCGATATTTGTCAATGGGAATGAGTCTTTCGGGCACGCCTTATTAAGATCCTTATAATTACGCACATGCGAAATTTATTATTTTTCTTAGGAAATACTAATACATTGGGCTAGCTAGTCTATATATCTTACCTCTCGAATTGAACCAATATTAAGTAAATGGGTTACTCTTCTTTAACGAATTTATTCCTTGCTTCAGCGATAGGGCGCTTCTTTTGTCTTACCGGAGCTATGTCGGGATCCAAGCTTAACTTATGTATGACTGTCTCTATCGGGATTCTTGTCATATCCTCGTGCGACCATGCAAAACAATCGGCGTTAATTTTAAGGAATCCAATAAAAGCATAACTAAGCTTCGGTGTTGTCCTATTCCCAAATGGAACTTCCTTTCTACGAATTCTTCGAATAACGCAACTTGCTCTAGTTCTTCTGCTGCGGACTTCGTCGCGTTCGTCTCTTCTAGTACTTGAAAATATCTCGGTACCTGATATGGTTCCGACTCTTCTGTCCCCGAGTTAACTTCCTCTGGTTTGGGGACAGGTGTCGGTTCCGGTAATTGCTATGTTGTATGTTCCTTTCCTTTGCTATTGGAGACCAAAATTGCATTCATCTCTCTTGATGCCGGTTGATCACCCCTTATCTGTTTGATCCCCTCGGGTGTCGGAAAATTTAACAATTGGTGATATGTTGAAGACACAACTTTCATCTCGTGCAGCCATGGACTTCGCAAGATAATATTATACAACATGTCTCCATCTACCACTTCGAAAAAAGTTGTCTTCATTACTCCCTCAGCTTTTGTGAGCAGCAAAATTTCTCCCCGGGTTGTCATGCTTGCGAGGTTGAATCCGGCGAGGAGTTTCATTGCCGGGATAATGCTTCTGGTGAGTTTAGCTTGCTCAAATACTCTCCATTGTATGTTATTAGCTTCCACTAAAACATGTTTAATTTTAAAATCTTACACATCTAAAGAAATTACCGGTGCGTCGTTGTGCGGTAGAAGTAATCCGTCTGCATCTTCGTCTGTAAACGTGATATCATCTTCCCGAAGCCTTTTACTATGAGTTATCGACACTTTTGTCTTCTTTGCTGCCGAAAAGGTGACCCCATTAATCATTCCCTCCAAAGATCATGTTGATCGTTTGGCCTGGGGTTCTGCTCCTACTTTCGAGCGTTTTGCGTCGCCCTTGTTCCGACCATAATTGATTTTAGCTCGGTCACTCAAGAAGTCTCTGAGGTGACCATTCTTTAACAGTGTTGCCACTTCTTCCCGAAGGTGTCGACGATCACTAGTCTGGTGCTTAGTGCTATAATATTCACACCATAAATGGGATTCCTCTTGCTGGAATCAAATCTCATAGGTCTTGGGAATTGTGACTCTTTGATATTTATCATGGCTGACATCAACTCCATTATACGGACGTTGAATTTATACTCTGACTTAGGGTAAGAAGAATCTCGCAACCCATAGATTTCTTTATCGTGCAGCTATATGTTTTTCCGACCACGATCAGTCCTTCTATCAACGACGAACTTGTCTGTTGTCTGAAAGTTCCTGCCACGACCTTTTGTCCGCTCGTAGGGCAAAAATCGGCCCCTCAAAGTCCGTCTATCTGTGTCAATATCATATTTCATTTTTTCTCTGTTCGTCTCCCGTCCTTTGGTCGATGATCGAAAGCCAACCTGATCATCTTAGATCCTTATTTTGACTTGTGCCGGTTGTGGACATTCGCCCAAGTCATCGCTTGAAACTCGAGAAGGCTTTCCTTCAACTTCCGGGAAGCGTTCGAACTTATTGGATTTAAACCTTTGGTGAACGCTTCAGCTGCCTATTCATTTGGGACTGCCGATAGTAACATCCTTTCCTTCTAGAACTGGGTAACGAACTCTCGTAATAACTCGGATTCTCCATGCGTGATCCTGAATATGTCGGTCTTTCGGGCTTGTACATTTTTGGCACCGGCATGGGCCTTGATGAAAGAATCTGCGAGCATCTCAAAGGAATCTATGAAATGCTCGGGAAATAATGAATACCACATTAAAGCTCCCCAGTGAGAGTCTCACCAAATTTCTTTAGCAACACGGACTCAATTTCGTGAGGAGCCAAATAATTTCCTTTCACCGTTGTTGTGTAGTTGGTAATGTGCTCATGTGGATCTGAAGTTCCGCCATACTTCGGCACTTCGGGCATTTTGAACCGCTTCGGGATTAATTCAGGGGTTGTGCTCGATTTATAAGAAAATTTGGTATACTTCTTTGAGTCTGGGCCTCTCAATACTGGTGGCGCTCTCGGGATTTGGTCTATGCGGGCTTCCTTCATGAACCATAAAAGTTCGTTCTTGAATGGGTCGTTCTCGTTGTTGAGACCGGGTCCCTTTCCCCTAGCCCCGTCGGAACCGACTTCACCCTTGGGAGTATTGTTGTCAACTCTCTGCATGGTTTGGTTCGCGGGGAGACCGGGAGGAATTGGATCTCACTTGTTTGCATTATTCGAAGCCCCGTACAACGCCTGTTTCAGCTCCGTCATAACCTAATCTTGTCGCGTGAGATGGACTAGAATAATCGTCTATTGCTCTTGTAAGACCCTTACCGCATCGACGACATGATCTTCATTAGCATCATCGGGAGTTGTTTCCCGAACATATCGAGGATATTGCCTATCATGCACCGACATAGCGTCATTCCCCTCGTTGTGGGTGTCACTGATTGAATCCTCGAAATGAGGTTGATCCCCTCGAATTTCAGGATTGTGAGTGTTGTTAACAATATTGTCTGCCATTTTTGTGATTTTTTCTAAGACAAAGTGATAAAATCTTATTAGTAAAAAGGCGATGATCAATTTAATTGCACGGATGTCTAGGCCCCACAGCGAGTGCCAAATTGTTTACTTATAAAACTGTACAATTGAATTTGTTCATGGTTTCTTGACAAGTGATGAATTATTAATCCAAAAAAATAACAAAATAACTGGTAAAATATAAAATACTTAGCCTTAAAATGTAGATGGGACGACAAAGCTGACGAGTCGGGGAACAGGGTTTTCGGGTACAATAATGATGAGATCAAAAAGTGATAAAGCAAAATTGTTTTATATTCTATATAGAATGTAGTGTAAGTTAGCCTGAAAATTCATTTTTTCTTTTACAATGATAACTGAGCTCCTTATTTATAGTTATGTCTAGGGAAGGAAGACCTAGGATCATGCCCTTCTTTAATGTCAATTATGAGGGTCATTGATGAAGATGTAATGTTAGACATAAATGCCAAATTTTCTTGTAACGGGTCATCATCCTTAATGCTGCAAATTTTTTGTATTAAATGTTACCGAGCGCGAAGCAGTTAATACTACTTTTATGATCGTTATTCCTTCCGGTGACAAGCGGAATAGTTATGTTCGGTAGCCATCCCCTATTGGGTTCCACGTGTCCTTCTTTTAAGCGGTCACATGTCATGTCGTATTCTTCCCTATGCACCGAGATATTATAGGACTCTATGGGGGGGGGGAAAATTCAAACATTCTTAATATACTTGCTGAAAATATAATTCAAAAAGATTACGAAGTTGACGTGTGAATTCCTGTGGACCATTAATAAAACATAATTATCCGGGTAGTATGTATGACTGAACCTCATTTCTTATATATTGCGACCACAAGTGCACAAGACATGATGAGAAATATGGATGACAATATTATGACAAGCGTTAAACAACTTACGGAGATGTCGAATGTGATGAAAGAAGTAGTGCCTTGTTACTATGTTCACCCTAATAGCCCCATTCACTGCCCGGCCTTTGACAGTAGTAGTGATGCAGATTCAATCCCTATCGTTGATCTTTCCCTCCTTTCCTCTGAAGATCCTCATCAACACTCCAAAGCCATACACGACCTTGGACGAGCCTGTGAAGACTGGGGTTTTTTCATGGTCCGTGCGTTCAACTTAATTAATATTCTTAGGCGCTAGCTGTTAGTTTGTTTAATTATAATACTTGCGTGATGCAGGTAGTGAACCATGGAATAGCAGAAAGTTTGATGAAGGAGATGATTGAGGTGACAAATGAGTTTTTCGAGATGGCGGAGGAGGAGAAGAGTTGGTACATAGGGCAACAAGTATTTGATCCTATAAAGTATGGCACCAGCTTTAATTATACGTCAAAGGAGACAAACTATTTCTGGAGAGATTACCTTAAACTCTCTGTTCATCCTCACTTTCACTCCCCTCATCAACCCAAGCATTTCAGGTTCTTACATATTCTCATCATAAATTATTATTATATGCACAAGATCTTTTTATTTTGACAGAAAAATCTTAAGGAGTCTGATCTATCTGTTGGCTTTTACATAAGAACTGTATTTAATATGATACATTACATTCACTGACCAAAAGATTAAAAGGTCTCAAAATCAACTGACTAGAAATTCAATGAGTGAATTAAATACTGTTTAGATCTTCATCTGATTGCATTTAATAGGATATCAATATGGTACAAAGAAGTCAAATCTTAAAACTATCAAATTGCCGGAATAAACCATTTACAAATCGAATTATTCGTATGTATGTCAGTGAGTAACATAGAATTAAGTTATACCATTAAGAATAATTATTCTTTAAAATTACTACTCAGTTTGTTTTGTTTCAGTTTAAATGACACCAATTTTTTTTTTTAAAACTTAAGCGAAATATCATACCGAATATCAAAATATCGAATACCAAATACGAAAATTTTTGATTTCGATACTATAGTTCGGTATTTACCAAATTATGTATGCCCTACGAAAAAGCAATGTTCAAATTCGCACTTCTTTTTGTTTTGGCTAGTGGGGATGATGAATGACGATGTGCTAATAAATAAACAAAGAAACAATGATGACATTTTAAATGATAAACGGAGAAGTTGAATTATAAATTGCTCATTTAGCTTTTATGAATTCAAACGGTTTTGCTTCTCTCTTATTGAAGGACTTCTTGAAGATTATATTTCAAGTCACAATTAAGTTAATTAAATTAAATAACTCATGCATGTCGATCGATAGAATAGTTTGGGTGTCCTTTATTTACCTTAATCTATACAGCAGATTGTATATTATGTACATTTAAAGACTGCACACACTTGTTTCCTAAAATATAGTAGCATGTCTATTAACATTAAATTTGGAAAAGCCAATAATTGTACATCAGGAGAATCATCCTATCGAAATTATTACTATCCTCTGTTTCTAGTTTATGTGAATCTATTTCTTTTTTGCTCAGTTTCAAAAGAATGACATTTTTTTAAATTTGGTATAAGTTAGCTTAAACTTACCATTCTATCATTGATGAGAAACTTTTATAATCACATCAATCAATACGATTGACTCCTTCTTTACTTGTTTGGGACCCCAAATTTTAAAAAACTTCATTTTTTCTGAAAATTCGTGTCAAATCAAATTAGTTCACGTGAATTCTCTTGAGGGACAAGAAAACATCCAGATATTTAATAGGAAAACTACCATTTTTTTTTATTCCTCTTCAATGATCTGGAATTTCTGCGAGGAACTCTGTTCGAGAGGAAGTACTGGCTCTTATCGAAATTGACCTTTTGGCCATTACAACATTACAATCAGCTTCTTACTTCTTTCCAGAAAGATTTTCTGTTTCTTAAGATTCCGTTTATGGCTATTATATGATATTAGAACATCATTAATAAAGAGAAAATAGGAGAGTGCTGGGCACGATCTCGAAGCATGGTTTGGAATTTGGCCACGAATGGTCACAATCACAAATCAAGGTAAAAGGAAATGGTCGATGTCACGTCTAAGGTGGGTTCAGTGAAGTCATCTGTCAACGGGTCACTCGTGTCTGAGGTTGGCCGGTGCACGCAAGATCCATCCAACAAAACACGTGCACTTTCCTTTTCAATTTTATGATGAAATTTTTTTGAATACACGTAAAATTTAAGAGAAAAAAAAGACTTTAATACTTGTAGCCATAAACTTACCATAATATTTGTGGTTATAAGGTTTTCAAAATTTTGATCTGTATTATTCTATCACGGTGTGGCTATATACACTTCTCATTAAATGTAAAACAACATTTTAAGTTACTCAATATTATTTTCAAATTTAGAAAATTGTCATTCTTTTCTAGAACAAACTAAAAATAAATGTTATCGCATAAACTGGAACAGGGAAAGTATTTTAGTTGTTTTTTACATGTGTATCATCTAATAACTCAATAACATTAATGACTTCTTTATCTAAAAAATAAATTTTCAAATTTTTTATCGTTTGTTAAAAATTTATCAAGATTGTCTTAAAATTTAATTTCTTCTCCTTTATTTAAAAGGAGGACAATGCTTAAATTAGAGTGTCGTGGCTTTTGTTTAGTTCATATATTTTTCTGTAAAGCTGTTTAAACTTATTAATATTCGTCATGAAAAATCTGCTTGGTTTCCCTTATTAATTTTATTTTTGTTTTGTCGTTTCATTTTACAGAGAGGTTTTAAGGGAGTATTGTGAGAAATGCAGAAAAGTGTCAAGAATGTTACTCTCAGGAATATCAGAAAGCTTAGGACTGGAACACGAGTTGATGAAAAAATCTCTGGATCTGGACTCGGGTTTCGAAGTATTTGTTGCAAATTATTATCCAGCATGTCCCCAGCCCGAACTTGTAATGGGCCTTCCACCCCATTCAGACTTTGGGCTTTTGACCCTTCTCATACAAAATGAAGTTGCAGGTTTACAACTACAACGCAATGGAAAATGGATCAATATCAATCCCATTCCCAACTCTATTTTGGTTAACACTGGTGATCACCTCGAGGTATAAAATAAAATTTTATGTTTGTATATCCTACATTGTTCGCTTGAGATTCTTCCTGAGGCTAATGTAAGCAATTATTTGATATTTTGAATTTTGGTATGGTTAAATTTTCAACTTTTTTGGGTAGTTTTATCACATGTTTATGGTAGTTTTAGTGACAAATTTGTCTATTTCTAATTTTACACTAAATATTGGTCAAAATAATTCTTGAAAAACTCAAGTGAGCATAGTTTCATACTTCCATTTTCTTTTAACATTTACTACGTGCAATTTTAACACTGAGCTGCTTTTCTTGAGCTGAATGTCTATCGAAAATAGTCTCTCTGTATATACACTATCCTCCCCAGACCTCACTTGCGGGAATACACTGGGTTTAATTGTTGTTGTTGTATATAATTTCTCTTTGTGGCATGGACAGATATTTACAAATGGGAAATACAAGAGTGTATTGCACAGAGCAGTAGTGAAGAAAGTAGCAAGGATATCAGTAGGAATTGCAAATAGCCCAGCTATGAATGCCATAGTGAGCCCAGCTGCTTCACCTTTAATCCAAAATGAAAGATTCCCACCACTCTATTTTCCAACCAAATACAGTGAATATGTGGAGATTCAACAGACTAATCCACTCGACGGAAAATCCTGCCTGGATCGAATCAAGATTAATTCACCACAACTTTAAAATAAAATTGGTAAAAGACCTTGTGAAGCACCCATTATTCTTTGATTTTGTTAAACACAATATGCTAGCAAACTTTGTCAATTGACATATAATAATGTTTGCCGTGGCAAATTGCCTTTGGTTCACTTTACAAGTTGCCCCTTTCTATGTAACTGGACATGAGTTATTGGTCTTTATGGATAGATGAGGACTGAGGAGAACTTTTACTTAAACTATGTCTAACATAATAAATACTACACTCTCCGTTTCAATTTATGTAAACTTGTTTGACGGGCATAGAGTTTAAGAAAAAATAAGACTTTTGAAATTTGTGGTCCTAAACAATTCAAAAAGGGGGCCCAGCGTATTTGTGTAATTATAAAAGTTTCTCATTAAGGATAGAATTGTAAGTTTAACCAAAATTGTTTTCAAATATAGAAAGGGGTCATTCTTTTTTTAACAGACCAAAAAAGAAATAGGTTCACATAAACAGGAACGGGGGAGTATAAGTTCTGTAAATTGAAGCATCCTATTTGTTTGACAAGTGATTTTTGCTTAATTTACCTAAAAAAAGGTCATTCAAAACAGGTCCTTTATTAAAACAATAAATAATGGGCAGCCCGGTGCACAAAGCTTCCGCTATGCGAGGGGTTCGGGGAAGGACCGCATCACAAGGGTCTATTATACGCAGTCTTACCTTGCATTTCTACAAGAGGTTGTTTCCACGGCTTGAACTCGTGACTTCTCGGTCAAAACTCCTTTATTAACACGAATGGGTTAATTTATCTTTTGATGAATTTGGCGGAGGTTTGAGTTTGACACACAAAAGAAGAACGTTTGCGTTATTGCCCTTCCACTTGTCATTCAATAAAATGTTTGCCACATTTTGAAACATAAAACAAAATATCTGGATAAGTGACAATCAAATGTAGACAGCAAATGAATATTATCATCATCTGTTTCAAGAATTTAAAGCAAACTAGGCACGCAACAATTATCACTGGGCTTATCTCCACACAGTAACACTGTAACAGAGATGGAGAGCACAGCTGCTCCACTGCTTCAAACACCCAATTATATCAAACAATTAGCTGGATCGCCTGATCTCCGTTTCATACCTTCTAATTATGTTCACTCTACAAACAATTCCTGCGACTCCTCTGCCACAGACCCTGATGACTCAAACTCAATCCCCATCATTGATTTTTCTCTACTAACCTCCCATGATCCTCTTCAACACTCCACAGCCATCCACCATCTCAGCAAAGCTTGTCAAGATTGGGGCTTCTTCATGGTACATATTATGAGAATGACTCGAAATCTTAGTAGCTCAGTTGATTGGAAACTACCTAAACTCAGGGGCGGAGCAAGTATACATGTTACGGGTTCGGCCGAACCCAGTAACTTTGTTCAAAACTCAGTATTTGTCTTAAGAAATCGATTGAATAAGTATAAATTCTTAATTTAGAACCCAGTACTTTAAATTCTAGCCCCGCCTCTGCCTGAACTTTCACTTGTTGGTGAGGGATCAATTCCCCACCTTGTATTCCCCTGCCCCTACCCCTATGTAATTTGAAAGAAAAAATAAATAAACAAAGGAGACTGACTCGTGTGGTCGTTTTAAATTGTTTTGTATTAGAGAATATTAAATTGGGTGTGCAAAAGTGCAGGTAGTGAACCATGGCATACCAGAAAATTTGATGAAGGCTGTGATTGATTGCACACGTGAATTTTTCAACTTACCAGAGGAAGATAAGCGGGAGTATGCTGGGAAACATGTATTGGACCCTATAAGATGTGGTACAAGCTTCAATGCCTCTAAAGAAAATGTCTTCTTCTGGAGAGACTATCTTAAGGTCTTTGTGCATCCTCAGTTTCACTCCCCCACCAAACCCCAAGGCTACAGGTATCCACCTATTCATTTTAGAAAGATTGCTACTATTTGAATTGTCCAAAGTTCGACAATGAACATAATATCAGAGGCTCTTACCTTACTAGTTCAGCATAGTGTTTGTCAAATGGATCTAACGTATTACATCTGACATCGTAAAGAAAGAACTTTTACGCTGTTAATGTGATGTAGCAGGTAATCTGTCTTATGTTTCGATTACTAATCCAACTTATGAAAATTTAATAGGGATATTGTGTCGGAGTATTGTGAGAAAATACGGGAAGTGGCAAAAAAGTTACTAGGAGCTATATCAGAAAGCCTGGGGCTTGAAGAAAGTTTGTTGGACAAAGCTCTAGACTTGAAGTCAGGCCTTCAAATCTTTGTGGGAAACTACTATCCAAATTGTCCTCAACCTGAACTTACAATGGGGATGCCACCCCATTCAGATCATGGCCTTTTAACTCTTCTCATTCAGAACCAAGTTGGAGGTCTCCAAGTTCAGCATCAAGGCAAATGGATTAATGTCAATGCCCTTCCTAATTCTCTATTGGTAAACACCGGCGACCATCTTGAGGTAAATTATTATATAGTGGTTGGAAATAACAAGTTACTTCACCGTTACTGCTTTAAGGCTCAAAATTTGATTATTAATGAAATGTCTTTTGTCATGTTAGATATTCAGTAATGGAAAGTACAAGAGCAACATGCATAGAGCAGTGGTGAACAACAAAGTAACAAGAATATCAATAGCCACAGCTCATGGTCCATCACTGGAAACAATTGTAAGCCCAGCTTCTCCATTGATTGAAAAAGAAAACAGCCAAGCAGCTTATATTCCAATGAAGTACAGGGATTACTTGGAGTTGCAACAGAGCAACCAACTTGATGGAAAGTCCTGCTTGGAAAGACTCAAGATTCCAAGGAACTGACCTCTTGATGAGATTCTTCTCATATAGATAACAGACAACTAAGCTGAGCTAATGGAACAGTAAAATAGGGTAGCTTGGTGCACTACACTTCGGCTATGTGAGGAGTTGGCAAGGTTCAGGTCATAATTGTTGTAATGTAAAAATTATAGTATAAATTCAAACTGTTATAGTGTAAATTGTGATCTTTTAATCAGTAAACACTTAGTACGATCGACCCATTCTTTTGTAGCGGTCTCAACTGAATTTATGGCTTTATGGCTTTCGACTTGACATATATAAATATGTCAAAAAATTAAATATATACACCCAGTGAACAAAACGGCAGCCTGAGGCACTATGCTTCCGTTATGTGCGGGATCCGGCAAAGAGCCGGATCATAAAGATTTATTGTACGCAGTTTTAACCTATATTTTTGCAAGAGACTGTTTCCCGGCTCGAAGTCATGAATATAGAGGCAAATGTCATTTTCAGATAGGACTGATGCTAGTAAAGTGGATCACATCTCTCCATATATGTCCAAGTTGATGACTCGTACTGATGTTGAAAGTTGCTTCTCCAAACTTTCTTTATTTTATTTATTTATTCATTTATTTTTCTTTCGCTCTCTGGATACCACAATTTGTTAGGGTGCACATAGTGAAATAGGTGAGTTCTGACTCATCTGAGTTGGATAAATTCGGGTGGCTTTGAACTGGTTAAATGTAATTCCTAGACTATGCAAAATATTTATAATAAAATAAAAAATAAAAAATAAAAAATTTTGGCGTACCAAACATACTCGAACAGTCAACTTTCATCCTCCTCAGCCTCCACCATTCCAGATCAGACCTAGTCTCCAAAAGAAATGCCCAACCAAATGGTTAGCTATGACAGAAAAATTGTAGTTAGTTTATATTTTTGTTGTAGACTTGTCGCCGAACAAAACGTAATATACTACAGTGCAGATTTTCTTTGCAAGTTTCCTTTGATTCAGTCTAATAATAGCTCCTATATTTGACTTAGATATGAGTTAGTGGTCTTTCAATATAGACTAGTAGTAATAGAATACAACGAAATGTAAGCATAAATCATCCTTCTGTTCAAAGATTTTCATTAGCCGAGCAACAATCATCACTACCACAAAGGCGGTCACCACCCGAAATCCCACCTTCAGTTCGTGATGGCGTCTAACGTTGAACCGCTAGACAAGCCAACGTTTTGGTTAAATTTACCGTTTTTCTTATTTAAGATATCTAACAATGAAACAATAAGCATGAATATTTAAACTAAATTGCGGAAGCTAGAAATTTATCAACTTAATATAAAAGCGTTAAGAAAATTCCGTACATAAACCCCCAGAACTGGTGTCACAAATCCTCACGGACGTCTAAGATTTCTACAACAATGGTCTGGAAAGAACAAGTACAACTGTCTGGAAATACAAATAGACAGAACTGAACAGATAGATGGTGATGCCAAGGCCCACGAACGCCTGCGGGTCTACCTTGATGTCTCATGTGTCGACTGAAGGATACTCCCTCTGTCAGTGTCCCCTAGGTCCGGCTGCGTAATCTGCACAACATAGAGAAGTGCAGGTGTAGCATCAGTACAACCGACCCCATGTACTGAGTAAGTGCCGAGCCTAACCTCGGTGAAGTAGTGACAAGGCTAGACACGACAACAACATATACATGTACAGTTCTACAATATACAACAGATTGTAACAGGAAATAACAGTTAAGTACGAGCACTACAAAAAAAACTGCATTTAATGACGAACAATATCCGTCGCTAAAGAGCCTTTTTCCGTCGCTAATACGGATTAGCGACGGAATTGCGCCGATTTCTTTATGTTGCTGATTTGCTCGTTGCTAAGCTCTTAGCGACGGAAAAATGGAATCCGTCGCAAAATTAGCGACGTTCTAGCGACAAATACTATTTGTTGCTGCATTTAGCGACAGAATTTCTGTCGCCATATTAGCAAATTGTGTCGCTAAATTCATTCGTCGTTGGTATACTTTTACGACAGAAAGTCGGTCGCTAATCCGTCGCCAAATATTTTTAGAGTCATTTCATCTTTGCTTTTGGAGACAAAAATCGTCTGTTGCAATCTGTCGCTATATTATTTTACATATTTATTTCTGTTACGAAAAATATCTTTGGCAATATTTTTCCCTTTTAGATCTTTTTTATTTATTATTTTAAATTTTCTCTGCTCATGCATTTTGAATGTAAATTATTAGATATCCTTAATAATAGCTAAAGTTCATACAAATTAACATATTTCAAGGTCCAAAATGATATCAAAATACATATAGCTATTACAATTAAGTTCGAATTATCCCTAACACCAACAATAAAGTTCAAACAAAAAGCTACCAAATACGAGGCTTAGGGGTTGAGGTCATCATCTTAAACTGATGGATGAATCCCATGAACATTAGCAGTAGTAGGAGCATGAACGGTTGGTACCACATCTGATGGGTGGTCAGTAGAAGTAGGTTGATGCAAGGGTGAAGAAATCATTTCACGCCCCCGCTCAATCAATACCGGAAGCATGTGATCAGTTAGCACAGGAACTATGTGCTATGTTAGTGTAGAGCACATAGTGGTATTGATGATGAAGCATCTGATCCAGAAAAGCCACGAAGATTCGGCCCATAGTAGCATTTTGCTTGAGATCCAAGACCATATACTCTTCTCTTCTTTTCTCCTATCGCGGCTTCATAATATGCTTTACATTGATCAATATTAGACTGAGTTTGTGTTTGTTCCCGTAATATTTTATGATATCTTTCCGGTAAAAGAAGTGTAATAAGTAGTGAAATTAAAACAGTCAAGAATGTTGAGCAGTTAATTAACCAATGGAGAGGATGCAACTTTTCATATTTGTTGCTATATGCAAGGACAAAATTATGGTAGGATAAAAGTCTCAACAAAATATTATATGATACTATAATTATAATCTAATCTTTATCTACAGCATCCTAATAATGGAATATTAAGTTAGAACCTTCCAAGTTTCTGTTTTCTTCCTATTTGCAGGCTTATTCCGATTATCCACAGTCCCATCCTTGATATAGATATCTTCTTCTGCCATTGCATAACAAAGAAGAAAAACAATGCTTTCTTGTTTTGGTTGTTGTCACTCCAATCATTATCAGAAACAAGTCGTTAAAATCAATTTGGAGGGAGCCAAAAGATTGTGCTAATGGCTCCACCCTTTGTTTTTCTTGGATAAAATATCTCAGAACTCTAAACCACTCTATTCTAAAGTTCATTCACATAACCAAAGATATGTTACTGTTGGCAGTACTAGATGCAACTTGGTTTTGGATGTACCACACCCATTACCTATACCAACAGCAATAATGCAAAAGCCACTTACAAAACACTAATTTTGGAATCCACCTCAAAGAAGAAGTCTCATTTCAAATTGGATAGTAGTTACAAGATTAGATTAAAAAAATATTGAAATTTTTATTTTAAATGCCACAAAGCAAACGTGTTGATAGAGAGCAACTTCACTATCTCTTTTTACATTGTAGTAAATAAGATCATAAAATATTGGACTTACATTCACGATTCGAGCTTTCTTATCAAGAAAAGATTTTCCATCATGCCCATGTGTATGGACGTACAAATGTATCTCACTTGGTGTTGGGTCTCGGCCCTTCTCAACAACCGATACAAAAAATAATGTATTTTTCTTCTTTAGAGATGTTTCTATGCAGTAACAAAAGTTAGAAATTTTTTATAGATAATAAATTATGGAGAAACAACAATTTAAACTCTAAAATAAATAACAATGACAACAATCAGCAGTAATAGTAATTAGTTTTCTTCCTTTGCATCTAAATAACATTGACAACAGCTATAGTCTGTACTCTAAAATAACAGCCAAGTTATATTAACAATTCATTCTTCTCCTTCAAAGAGTGATTTCTTTTGGAAACGACATTGAAGATTTTTGGAACATGGGAATAACTATTGTATTAGTAACAACAGAATGAAGCTTAATAAAATTATACCTAAGGAACATGAGAAAGAAGCACAAAGGCAACATGTAGTAATACAGATTATATAATAGCAATCGGTTATTAGAATAAGCAGAAAGATAGCTAATGATAAGGCAATATGGGCAGAGTGATAGATCTACAACTTCTTCTTAGTTTTTCCACACAAATTTACAAGTGAAAGCTCCTATATTCTCTAGTATTCAATAAGAAATATCGTCTTTCACTTCGTTGATCCAAATCAAAATGTATTTGTAAGATGCAACCATGTAATGTACCACATACCAGTGATTAGTTGTACTTGATGTTAGAGAGATTTAAAGAGCAAGTAAAATAATGTTGCGATATTTTTTTACATGGACATCGAACATTGTCACCACTCATGCGATTTCGCTGAGAACGTGCAAACAGGAGAAAGCTATCACACCATTTAAAAATTAAAATTTATACCCCTCGGTCATCCAACCTCTCGTACATCCAAGCACGCTCTAAATTATCCATATTCCCATTTAATGTAACAAAACAGAATAATTAGACTTCTTTTTTATAAGTAAGATAATTAGAATGTTCTAAAGGGAAGAATTGATTGAGATAATTTTTCTAACTAAATTAATATTTAAAATGCCTGAAATCCAAATTAAATTGAACAAGTCATTCAATTTTTTTATTGAAAGAAATGATAAAGAGGTGAGAAAAGAGAATCTTACTATAAGGATATAAAGAATATATCTACTTAAAGGAATACTAACATGTAAATCAGAACAAAAACCTTATATATGAAACAATTTCGCAATTTACTAACCATATGCGTCCTTGAATATTTTTTATTTGTAACCTGAATAAACTAAATAGTTGCTTAATTTCCCTTCTACCCGGATTCTTTAAAGCTAAGGAGATAATTAATCTTGAAATAATCAATCAACCTTGACCACCAGGGTTTTTCCTCTAACAAGTTATTGGAAAACACAAACTAAATGGAGCGGCATATCAACACCACACAACTGCAGCTTTTCTTCTTATATACTAAAATTTACCATCATTGGTCCTATCAAGAATAAGTTTATTAATCAAATATTTTAAGAATAGCTAGATCATACTTTCTACCAATCTATTTTACGTAGTTTTTCTTTTTATTCATGCCAAAAATATTAACTGCCATGAATACTCAGAATATTTAATTACCATGAATAATCATGCCTACTTTTCCGAGATCTTAAACTAGTATAAAACAACGATTATTTTTTACTATTGGATGTGAAACAAACCTCCCACATATTAAACTTTGCACCTTTAACCATTGATTAAAATTCTAAATCTTTCACCACCTTGAATTACAAATTCTAGCTTTTTCCTTGATTTCAAACAATACTAGTAATAAAGTTGACAAAAAGGGTATAACACTTTCCACAAATGATGTATCAAAGAAGAAAGATTAGCTTATGCTAGATGGCACATAGAGTTCAGCCAAGAGAACCCAACCAAAGCAAAGTAGTAAACGCACTAGCATAGTATTTTCCCCTTTTATTTATGTGGAAGAAGAAACATAAAGTTGTGTACCACTAAAGATTTCCGAATATTTCAATCAATGTTGCTAACTTGAAAGGAAATAGGGTAAATCTATTTTTAAGGACATACAAAATAAGATAAATTTTCTTGGTCCCTGCAGGAAACGGAGACATGAAAGGTTCAACGGAATGAGCACCATAACAATGCTGTAAATGAACATGAAGGTAAGTGCATAAAAACATCAGCTGAGCGTCACATTCTTCAATAATAGACTGACTGGCTACTCACCTGAAACTGGTCGCACAGAGAGAGCTCTAGATACATATAGAGAAACATACACAGAGAGAGAGGGAGAGATAGAAGTACAGAGAGTATACCTAAACTTTATTTAACTACTCGTACAAGCGGCGACGATGTTAATTAAGAAGAAACAGAGCTTCACATATCATCACAGGCGGTGAAAGCACCCTATGAAACAAAAAACATAAATACAAAATTTATCTAAAGCTGTGTGAAGATTTTTTTTGTAGATCTGGACAAAAAATTAAGAAGACAATCAAGAGAAGATTAATTAGGCCACCAAAAGAATCTGTTAGTTTCATATATTAAACAAAACATCTCTTAGGCAAACATACTTGATAATTTACACAAATCGGTTGCTTATCTATTTTGTTACCCAAAATTAGTACTAAGCATAAGAAAGAGAAGAAGAAGCAAAGTCATCTACAAACCTTAGATTCACGTTGGCTACTAATTTTTGCTCTTGTTCTTGAAATCCCTTACGCAGTTTATCTCCCAACTGATTTTGCTCTCCTGTGTGTGTTCTATAGTTTTAGAAGAGATTCGGTATTTTACCACATTTGTGCCCTAGGGAAAATACTTAAGCGGCCATCAGCAACAGAATTATCTACAGATACTGTTCCGTCGCTAAATAGAACTTTATTTATTTTTATTTTTTTAAAAACTAACGACAAAAATTTATGTAGCGAGGAGTTTAAATATTTTGATAAATAAATTATGTCAAGAGACGAATTTTCCGTCGCTAAATCCGTCGATGTATCTAAATAAATTTTACCACTCACCTTCTGTCGTTAAATCCGTAGGTAAATTGAGGGCGCCAATATTTAGCGCCAACAATTAGCGACAAATTTTTGATTCCGTCGCCATTCCGTCGCTATATTAGATACTAACTATTTTTTGGCTTTTTTATCAGCGAAAATATTATTCTGTAGCCAAACCGTCGTTAATCAGCGACGGAACTAATGTTGTCGCTAAAATCCGTCGCTAATTGCTGTTTTTTTTTTTGTAGTAGAGGGGGGTGGAGGATATGTTGGGGAAAACAAGAGAGAAACAATAACAAATAACTAAACAAGGCCTCAATATAACAAAATGAAAATCAACAAAGGTAACAACGCAAACAAATATGTACACGGCATCACCCTTCGTGCTTTAATCTCATCCTCACAATGCAATGAATAAATGAATGGCACGACATTAACTTTCGTGCTTTAATCTCATCCTCACAATGCAATGAATAAATGAATGGCACGACATTAACCTTTGTGCTTATAAATGTAAAATCATGGAACGGCATCACCCTTCGTGCTTTTACTCTCATCCTAACCATGCAATGAATAAATGAATGGCACGTCATTAACCTTCGTGCTTATAAATGTAAAATCATGGCACGGCATCACCCTTCGTGCTTTTACTCTCATCCTAACCATGCAATGAATAAATGAATGGCACGTCATTAACCTTCGTGCTTATAAATGTAAAATCATGGCACGGCATCACCCTTCGTGCTTTTACTCTCTTCCTCACATTGCAATAAATAGATGAATGAATGGCACGGCATCACCCTTCGTGCTTTTACTCTCATCCTGACCATGCAATAAATGAATGAATGAATGGCACGGCATCACCCTTCGTGCTTTACACTCTTCCTCACTCAAACAATATCAACAACAACAACAAGGCAAAGATAATCATCAATATGAATCATAACTCACTTTATCCCGGCAAGGGAACAACAACAACAATAATATCTCCCTAGCAAGGGACTCAGCTATAACCAATCTCATCCGAGTACATAACTCAACAAAACAATCCTCAACTGAAAATAACTTATCACATGTCCTTATCAGGTATTTTCAACAATTGCACACTTCCGAAATGAAATTTGCTTTATAACACAATAAATATTGAAGAAAAACATGTAATACCTCAAAACCGACTCACGGGCATGCATTAACCACAACATATAGGTACTCGTCGCCTCACCTATACGTTGGACATGGATAATCACATAGAAATTACGACTCTATACCTAATCCCTCAAGTTAAGGTTAGACCAAACACTTATCTCGACGCCACAAGCACAAATCAAGCCTCTACTACCGCTTTACCTCTTGATTCCACCACCAACTCGCTCGTATCTAGCCACAAGTTACTTAATTATATCAATAAATGCTAAATGAATACGTTCTAATGCATAGAAATGAGTTTTCTAAATTTTTTCCACAAAAGTCGAAAATTGACCCCAGGCTCGCTTGGTCCAAACCCGAAATTCATACCAAAACCCGATTACCCATTCACCCCTAAGCCCGGGTATATAATTAGTTTTGTAACTCGACTCCAAATTGAGGTCCAAATTCCCGAATTTCAATATTCTTATATTTTTACCCAAATTCCCAATTCCCCCATGAAAACCCTAGATTCTAGGATGAAATCTTGCAAAAGAAAGTTATGGAGTAAAGAAAATGAGTTAGAAATCACTTACCAATGTTTTGGAGAAGAAGGAGTGTTTAGAAAATCGCCTCTTATGTTTTAGGGTTTTGAAAAATAGAAAATAATTGAAAATCTCGTTTATATATACCCCTCCCATGCCTCCACCGCGGACCGCGCAAGAGCGACCGCGGCCGCGAAGGTTCCACCGCGGACCGCGCTAGGGCGATCACGGCCGCAAAGGCCTCAACTGCAAGAACATCTCTGAACCCCCCACCCCCACCCACTCACCGCGGCCGCTAAGGTCGACCGCGGACCGTGATGGGTCGACCGCGGACCGCGCTACAGGTTCAGAGACCTGGACCCCCTTTTGACATGCAACTTTTGCATCCTAAGTCTAAAACACCCCGGAACCTACCCGAAACTTTCCCGAGCCCTCGGAACCTCAAACCGAAAGAGCATACAACTTCGAAAAATATACTACGGACTTATTCAAGTAATCAAAACACCCAAACAACATCATAAACATAGAATTAAATCTCAAAATCATTGTAATATTTGAAAATATCTTAAACTTTCATATTTTCCACTTTTTGTCTGAATCACGTCAAACTTAGTCCGTTTCTTACTAAATTCCACTAATAACTCATAATAAACACATTGGACCTGTTCTGGGCTCCTGAACCATAATACGGGCCCGATTACACATGTTACACATCAAATTTCATTTTCAAAAGTCTTTATATTTTTCAGAAAACAATTTTCTTTAAAAATTCATTTCTCGTACTTGGGACCTCGGAATTCGAGTCCGGGCATACGCCCAAGTCCCATATTTTTCTACGGACCCTCCAGGACCGTCAAATCACGGGTCCGGGTCCGTTAACCAAGATTGTTGACCAAAGTCAACTTAAGTCAAATAATTATCATAAATTCACCATTTTATCAATTTTTACACCTAAAGGCTTCCCGGCTACACGCCAGGGCTGCGCATGTAGACGCGTAATTTTTGACCCTCCCCGAGATATTATACTTTTTAGCGTTTAAATATTTAGTTTAGGCCTATTATTGTCATTTTAGCTAGTTTTAACTCTTTTAATTTATTTTAAGTACGAAAATTAAAAAAATACAAAAAATGAGTTTATTTTAATATTTAATTAATTAAAGTTTAATTAATATTTTTAGAATTATAAATTTTATATCATTTTTAAAAGGAAGAGTAAGTTTTTGGGTTGTAAAGTCCATTTTCTGGTCTTTGGCCCAATTTCAAAAGCCCACTCCCCTTAGCCCAATACCCACTAACCTAACCCTAAAACCTATACTCCTTCTTCTTAAATACTACACCCTAACATCAGGAACACTACACATTAGACCCTTTAACAAAATATACACCCATAAGAACAAAAAGGGGACAACCTTCAGACCTTGGTCCTCAAAAAACACCACAGCAGTAGCCGCTGCCCAAACTCCACCACCTCCAGCCCGCCGGAAACTAGTCGCCATCCCCCTCAACACCGTCGACCCCTTTCTCATCTTAACCTCTAAAAACCCTAAAAACCACCAGCCATTCCCCCATCTCCAGTGACTGCCCTGCCTGTGCAAAACTCCATCGTTGTCCAGCGACCAAACGACCACAACGACCAAACAACCACGATACCCTCAACCAAGACAGCCGCCGCCGCCGCCAGCGACTCCAGTCCCCACCTCGGCTAATAACCAACCGTCGCCGGCGACCCCTTTCATCACTACAACCCCTCCAGCCTCTTACCACCAAACTTTGCCGGACTCCCCTCCTCCAGTCGCACCACCCTCCTTCTCTAACCCTCACCACGAAAACAAGCT
>ML280282.1:0-20377 GCA_005239495.1 Nicotiana undulata
TAGAAATATGTTGGACTCTTCCCGACGATGGATCTCCTAGACAGTTTTCTTGAGGGAAGTAAAAGATGGATCTCCTAGATAGTTTTCTTGAGGGAAGTAAGTCTAAATAAAATACCAAAAAGATTTTTGTTTTAAGTAGTATAGTAATTCTCCCTTGGTTTTTCTTTATGTCGCGGTTCTTTTCCAAGGGTTTTTAATTGAACCGGGTGTAGGTAGTTTTTAATTTTTAGGAGTAGGAACCACGGGGCTAAGCAATTAATCGCAGCAATATCTTTGAGCCTTGTGATGCCTTGAGAATAGTTAGTACTCTGTTGTGACGCTTAGGCTAAATTTTTGACTCTAGGATAAATACCTTAAATCGTGGAGTCTGAAATTGCTTAACTGCTTGGACTAGAGTGTCGTGATAGAACCAATCCTGAATGAGTTATGTGCCATGTCAGTGTGAGATTTTGTATGTATTCTATGCATTGCATTTTATGTCTAGAACTTGCCCTGTGTGTGTGCGAAGTGAAATAGTAGTGTTGTTCAGTCTAGGAAGTGATATAGGCGTTTCTTTGTTAATCCAGATGTATAACGTTTACCCACCTAAATATCATTCATCGTAGTTAACCCCGTTGAGCCTATTGTTTCTTTGGTAACCACATTACAAGACATACCCCTTTGTTTGAATCGATCATATATTTGAACCTTGTCACCTCCCGTAAGCACCTGAATTGCGACGAATTATAGAGAAGTTAAAGTGTGGGGTGGTGGGTTGGCTTTTGAGTAGAACAATTGAAATAAGGAGAAAGGTGCATTAAGAAAAAAAAGATTCGCTAATTGAAGCCACTTGAAAAAAAAAAGAGAAAAAAAGAAAAGAAAGAAAAAATGATAATAGTATATTGTATGAAAAATAAGTATTGATGATGGTGGCTAGTGATATATGTGTGCTTAATGAAATTTGGGGTAATATAAATAGAAGTAAAAATGGAATATTTAGTTTGACATAAGTATGGGCTTGAAGGTTAAATTTTGTGTATTAAAGTGCTTAAGGGAGGTGTAGTCACTCATTCGAAAGTATCCTACCCGACCCGCAACCTACATTACAACCAATGAAAGCCCTAATTGATATTAGACTGAATGAACTCGATTAGTAGAGTATTACACTACAGGCAAGCCTATGGTACATAATTTGTGACATATGAATGTTATTTCTGAGAGCGAGCCAATTTTGTCTATCTTGAGTTCCTACGTTCTTAAATATTCATTGTGTGTGGAACTAGCTCTTTGATTTGGTGAGGGCACATGATTCATGAAGGAAAGGTAATGTTGTTGACCTCTATGTTAGAGTAGTTAGTGAATTGTGAATAAATCATGGTATTTGTGAGTCGATTATTGAGGCGAGGATGTCACACCTTTGTGCTTAAGCTATTTTAAAAATTCTTGGTATAATGCATTAAGGGATTTGCTTAATAAGTTGTTTTCATGAGTGTAGTTTAATTGCTCGAGGACGAGCAAATGTTTAAGTGTGGGGTGTTGATGTGTGGCTATAATTCTTGGTTTAACGCATTATGTGCCTTACATTTTACGTGCTTTAATGATAAAAATACACTTTGTTGAAGCATAATGGAGCCTATTTCATGTGTAGGTGAATCAAATATGGAAGTCGAGCTAAATGGATGCTTAACCGTCAAAAATACGCTCAAGAACGATGAAAAGGAGAAGCCAGGCTAAAGCCAGCTCGACCAGGCTTTAGCCCGGAGAGGCCAGCCTAAAGCCAGGCCAGATTAGGCTTTAGCTTGGCGAGGCCAGCCTAAGGCCAAGCCAGACCAGGCTTTAGCCTGGCGAGGCCAGCCTAAAGCAAGGCCTACCCAGGCGTTTTCCAGGCATTTTCTAGGCGACGCCGTGCCTAAGTTCAGGCCCAATCCGAGTTTTAAAGGTTTTAAGTGTTTCCTGGTTTGACTAGAAGTAACCTACACATTTAGGGCTTGTTCCAAAACATATAAATAGACCCAAAAACACAACTTTGAAGGACTTTTGCCATTGGAGACAAGAGGAGGTCGTGGAACACTACTCAGAAGATATAAACATTAATTCTTACACCCTTTATTACTTACTCTGTAATTTAATTATGCAAGTTATTTTGTATTTGATTACTACAATTATGAGTAGCTAATTTATTTAGTCTAAGGTTTTGGTGGAACCTATTGAGGATGCACATCTTGTTATATTAATATAGTTTGCTTGGATTTAATCTCTATTTGTTCAACCAAGTTTATGTTGTAGTTGATTGAAGGGCCCTTAATTTGTTGTGCCTACTTAGTGTGTATCTACTCAGGAGAGAGTGCATATTTAGGTAGTTGTTGAACAACACCACTCCCAAAGTATAGGAGGGATCCATAACCGAGGGTTTAGAGGTTGGATTAGGGATAACGTTACCTTGGGTGCAATCTAAAGTGAGCTATAATAAAATCAAGCTAGTGTATCTTGGGAGAGTGCGTCTAGTAAATTGTCGTAATTACTTGGGAGAGATTTATGGTAACAATAGTGCTCATGATTGGTAAAGACAATTAGGCCAAACTATATGAAATATACAAGAAGGGATTCCATCAACAGGGGAAACCTTAACCTTATATCCTTCTCATAATTGTTTACAACCTAGCAATAGTTCTCTTCTAGTTTAATTACTTTCATGCAATTTTAGTAGTATAAACACCAACAACTGTTATTCATAATCTTTGGGAAGTTGATTACAAACAATCGAGTGAGTCTAACAACGGTAATTGATAGGTTAATCCCCTGTGGGATTCGACTCTGGGAGAAATACTCAGATTATATTTGCAACATCTGCGTAGTCTTTTTATAAGACGTAGTTGGGAGTGATCATCGCCCATGAAGGGCTTGATGAGATTTGGGAAGAAGGGCAAGCTAAGCCCTAGATTCATTGGCCCGTTTGAGATTCTTGACAGAGTGGGAGAGGTGGCTTACAGACTTGCGTTGCCACCGAACCTATTAGCCGTGCATCTAGTGTTCTATGTATCTATGCTTCAGAAGTATCATGACGATCCATCCCATATGTTAGACTTCAGTAGTGTCCAGTTGGACAAGGATTTGACCTACGAGGAGGAGCCGGTAGCCATATTAGACCGGCAGATTCGTCAGTTGAGATCGAAGAGTTATCCTTCGATTCGTGTTCAGTGGAGAGGTCAGCCTGCCGAAGCAGCTACTTGGGAGTCCGAGTCCGATATGCGGAGTTGTTATCCCCATCTATTCCCTGATTCAGGTACTTTTCTATGTCCGTTTGAGGACGAACGTTTGTTTTAGAGGTGGAGAATGTAATGACCCAAAAGGTCATCCCTTGTTTTGTTAGTAAAAACGGTGTTCCAAGGCCTAAAAAACCTTTTTTCTCTCACCTCGTTTTGCGTGCACAGTCCGAGCGTATAACTTGGAAGCCTTTATATGAAAAACTGAGCAAAATGCTAAGTTTTGCCTTAAAAATTTAATTTAAGTTGACTTCGGTCAACATTTTGGGAAAACGGACCCGGACCCATGATTTGACGGTCCCGGAGGGTCCGTAGGAAAATATGGGACTTAACCGTATGCTCGGAATCGAATTCCGAGGTCCTAAGCCCGAGAAATGAATTTTTGAAAGAAATTATTTTTCTGAAAATATAAGAGATTTTAGAAATTTGATTATATTTGAAATTTATGGAATCATGCCCGTATTTTGGTTCCGGAGCCCGGTACAGGTTCAATATGATAATTATGATATTTCTGTAAAATTTGGTAAGAAACGGAAGTCGTTTGATGTGATTCGGACCCGTAGGTTAGAAATTTGATACTTTGGATGTTTTGAAAATTTTCTTTGATTTTAATGCTAAATTCGTTGTTTAAAGTGTTAATTTGGCGATTTGATCGTAGGAGTAAGTCCGTAGGATGATTTTGAGGTTTTGTGCATGTTTGGTTTGGAGCCCCGATGGCTCGGGTGAGTTTCGGATAGGCGTCAGGATGATTTGAACTTAGAGAATCTGGTGTTTTTGGCTGTTGCTGGTGTCTGAGATTTTATTCTATGCGAACGCACAACACAAAATTGAGAGGAGGAAAATTTGCACTATGCGAACGCATAGGACCAGGTGCGAACGCAGAGCATAGGAAATTTACTCTACGCGAACGCACCGGTGGCTGCGAACGCATAACATAAGAGAAGGGCTGGGGGCTGGGTAGTTCAAACGTAGTGCGAACGCATCCCTATGGACGCGAACATGAAGGGTAGGGTAGGGGAGACTATGCGAACGCACTGCTCTGGTCGCGAACGCATAGGCTATACTTTTGCCCAGTTTTCTTAAAACAGTAGCATTACGGGATATCTTCAAATTTTCATAACTCTTTCACTAAAACTCAAACTTGGGCGATTTTGAAGAGGGATTTCACTACAAAATCATAGGTATGTATTCTTAGAATCGTTTTCTTCAATTTCCATTAACACCCATTAGAATTCTAGGCCTAAATTATGTTCTTAAGGGTATAAAATTAGGATTTGGGTAGAGTTACGGCTTTTTGAATAATTGGAATTTAGACCTCGTTTTGGGTTCGAATTCCAAAACTAATTACATATTCGGGCTCGTGGGTGATCGAGTTTTGGTCCGAACCTCGTGTTTTGAACAAGCGAGCCCGGGGTTGATTTTTGACTTTTTGGGAAGAATGCGAGAAAACCTATATCTAAGCATTTGAATTGAATTATTTAGCGGTTATTGATGTTATTAAGTCAATTATGTCTAGATACAATTGATTTGGAGTCAAGTTCAAAAGGGAAAGCAATGATTGAGGCTTGATTTTGGTCGTGGAAGTCGAGGTAAGTGTTTGGTCTAACTTTAGCTTGAGAGAATAGGTGTTGTGTCCTATTTGCTATGTGTTAATATCATGTCCAACGTATAGGTGAGCTGACGAGTACCTATACGTTGTTGTCAAGCATGCCCGTGTGTCGGATATTATGAATTCTGTGGTCTTTCATTGATTATTACTTTATTATTGTTTGAGTTTCACTTTGTGGTCATTCATATTGGTGGAATTCTTGGTCTTGAATAGTGTTGAGTATCGGTTTCAGTAGAGGAATTCTACGTGAAGATATGTACGTGAGTGAGATTGGTTATAGTTGTGTCACTTGCTGGGACGTTATGATTTATTATTGTGGTTCATATTTTTGATTTCCCTTGTCGAACTTTTGTTATTGATATTGTTGGGGTGAGGAAGAGTGTAAAGCACGAAGGGTGATGCCGTGTATTGATTATTGTGAGGATGAGAGTGTAAAAGCACGAAGGGTGATGTCGTGCCATATTATGATATTAAAAGAACGAAGGGTGATGCCGTGTCATTTCTATTAATTTATTATGAGGATAAGAGTAAAAGCATGAAGGGTGATGCCATGCATTTGCATTTATTATTTGGTGAGGATGAGAGTAAAAGCACGAAGGGTGATGTCGTGCACTGTTATCTCTGTGATACTATTTCTTGCTGTTCAAGTTGATACTTGAGATGTTGTCTTATTTCGTTCTTTCCATTACTTGATATTTTTGTTCCCCCAGCATGTTTCCCTTCCCTTTGTACTCAACGGTTTATTTCATGTCATTACTATTTCCTCCGAATATTATTAAATAGCACAGATTGTTTACTTGTCATGTCCTAGCCTCGTCACTACTTCGCCGAAGTTAGGCTCGACACTTACTCAGTACATGGGGTCGGTTGTACTGATGCTATACTCGACACATTTTTGTTGTGCAAATCCCAGTACATGACCCTACAGACCTTAGAGCGAAGAGGCTGCCTTCCGTCCATGTGGAGACACCGAGGTAGTCCTGTTGGCGTCCGCAGGCCTTGGCGTCCCCTCCTACTTCCTTTGTATTATGTTCTAGTTATTTCAGAAACAGATGTACTTATTTCATTCAGACCATTATATGTGTTATTCATAAACAGTCTGTGAGTTTGTGACTCAAAAATTCTGGGATTGGTATTGTGAAACCTCGTAAAGGCATTAAATCGAGTTAATATATTTTGATTTATTTGTACTTCATTATGTTAGTGTTGTATGTCACTTGTTATTGAAAAATAATAAAGGAATAAGGTAAATTAGATATTCACATTGGCTTTCCTAGCGGTTTCAACGATAGGTGCCATCACGGTCTCGACGGTGGGAAATTCGGGTCGTGACATTTCTGTATCTACCCCAATGATATTAATTGTTCTGTATGATTATGAAAGAAGATCCAGGCAAGATATGCACCTCTTCAAGAATGCGAAAAAAAATATCGATCCACTTTCATTTGGTATTTTGACCTAAATTCCTTGACTATTCAATACTCAATCAAATCCTACTTTTTGATGACTGGATGTATTTTTACAGTTCCAAATTTAATAATTCTCGAACTGTAACGACCCGGCCGGTCGTTCGGTAGAATTTGCCCCGTTATTCCTATTTTTTGCCCTATCATGCATTATTTAGACTGTTTATGATGTGTTGGGGGCGGTTGGTTTGGGTTCGGAATGATCGTAGTGAGAATTGACTTGTTGGTAAACGACCTCAGATTGTGGACTTTATGGCTCGGATAGCTTCGTTAGATGATTTGGGACTTAGGAGTGTGTTCGGAATGTAGTTTGGAGGTCCGATGTAGAATTAGGCTTGAATTGGCGAAAGTTAATTTTTTGGCGATTTCTGGTTGGCATTGGAAAATAGGATATCGGGGTCGGAATGGAATTCCAGGAGCTGGAGCAGGTTCATAACATCATTTTGGATATGTGTGCAAATTTTCAAGTCAATCGGGTGTGTTTTGGATAGTTTCGGCATCCTTGGTGAAATTTAGAAAATTCAAAGTTCATAGGCTTGAATTTGATGTGATTTTGGTGCTTTTGCATTTTTTTTGGTGTTCCGAAGGCTCGAATAAGTTTTAATGAGGTTATGGGATGTGTTGGTATGTTTGGTTGGGGTCTCAAGGGCCTCAGGTGTGTTTCGGGGGGGGGGGGGGGGGGGGGGGGGGGGGGGGGGGGGGGGGAGGGGGTGAACGGACCAAGTTTGGATGTAAAAAGTTGCAGTTTTGCTGGTGTTGTTCAGGTCTGGTTTTCTCCTATGCGATCGCGGGGAATTGTATGCGATCACATAGTCTTGTTTGTGAGGCAACATGATTTGTTCTATGCGATTGCCAAAGTGGGGCTGCAATCGCGAAGTGAGGGCATGAGGAAGTTGTGAGAACACGTGAGGCCTGATGCGATCGCACATGTGTGAGGCGCGTGGGCACGCTGGGTGTTTTGCTCTGTGCGAACGCGGGGCCTGGGTTGCGATCGCGTGGTTTGAACGGGATTGAAGCTTTTTGAGAGATATTTTTGAGGAAATAAAAGGGGAATAACTTGGAGGTAATATTCTTGACTTTATAACTCGATAATATATTGATTTCTAAGCAATTTCACCTGAAATTAAACCCAAATTGGGGGAGTTAGGGCATGGGAATTTGGAGAGTTTAAATGGGAATTTGAGGGGTTATTTGGAGTCTGTTTTAGTGTTCTTGGTATGTGTAGACGCGTGGGAGGATGAGGATTCTTGTGGTGTAAAATATATCGAATTCCGAGATGTAGGCCCGGGGGTCGGGATTGGCCAATTTCGGGAATTGTGCCTAATTTTGATAGTTTTCGATTGGGTTTTGTATCCCTAGCATATTTTGATGTTATTAATCTGATTCTGATAGACTCGGAGTATTTGGGAGCCGATTCGAGGGGCAAGAGCATCGCGGAGTAGTTTCCGGACCATTTTGAGGTAAGTAACAATTGTAACTCTAGACTAGAGGGTATAAACCCCCGGTATTTTGTATTGTTTTGGTAAATGACGTGACACACATGCTAGGTGACGAGTGTGTGGGTGTGCACCGATAGGGATTGTGACTCGGTCCGTCCCCTAGCGACTATTAAGCCGCATAATTGATTTGAAATCATGAGATATCCTGTATTTTATAGACTTATACTTATTTATGGGCTGTAAGCCATGTTTGGGGCCTTGTGCTGATCTGTTTAGACCCTCAGGGGTATTTTCACACTATTCTCACACTATGTTAGTAAATAATTTGTGAATTCAGTCATGCTTACTACTTGTGGCTATTTTTATTATTATTACACTGTTTAGAGTACTGTGAGATATTTTGGGCTGAGTCCCGTGATGTTGAGATGAGTTGCCCGAGTGGTTTTAGAGGATGACTGAGTGAGGCCGAGAGCCGAGATTGTGAGGATAGTTGTGGATCGGGCTGCACGCCGCAACAGATATTATATGGACCGGGCTGTGCGCCGCAACATATGTATATTGGATCGGGCTGCACGTGGCAACAAGATATTGCTTGGGCTGTAGGAGCCCCTCCGGAGTCTGTACACCCCTAGTGAGCACAGTCGACTACATATATTGGATCGGGATACACGCCGCATCGTATGTTATATGGATCAAGCTGCGCGTCGCAGCATATTTTAGGGGGATCGGGCTGAACGCCGCAGCAGTTATGTGAATATCTAGTACTTGTTGAGTGAGAGTGCTTAGTGTGAGCATGGAATACTGATAGTGGAATTCACGAGTGGCTGAGATTCCTTGTTATGAGTGATACTATGCCTGAGAGGCTGTTACATTGTGAAATTTAGTGTTTTTCTCACTCTTCTTTATATGGAGCTTTTCTATTAAAAGTTGAATTACTGTTTTATGAAACCCTGATTTAAAAATGCTCGTCACTACACTCAAGTTTTTTGTTACTTTGGTTACTTAATGAGTTGGAGTACTCACGTTACTCCCTGCACCTCTGTGTGCAAATCCAGGTATCGGACCAGCTCGCTTGTTGACTTCTCGTGTGCTTCAAAGTTGATCAGGAATCGAGGTAGCTGCTCAGCATCCACAACTTACCTTCCTTCCATTCCTATTCCTAGACTTTTGATGTTTTAGGACCTGTATTAGTGGCAAAGATACATTTTTATACTTTTTATTTACTATATTAGATGCTCATGATAGTTCTCCCGAGGTCTGGGGTGGTTTAGATTGATCGCAATGGTTGTTATTCTTGTTGAACTCACCTTGAACGTAAATCTTTATTAGTATAAGAGAAAATATTTATTTTGGACAGAAAATGATGATTTTATTGTGTTAGAGGGCTAGCCTAGTTCCCCGTTAGGCGCCATCACGGCCCTTATTGATTTGGGGTCATGACAAGTTGGTATCAGAGCACTAGGTTACATAGGACTCAACGGTCATGAGCAGGTTTAGTAGAGTCTTGCGGATCGGTACGGAGACGTCTGTACTTATCTTCGAGAGGCTACAGAACTCTTAGGAAACATCTCATTTTCTTGAATTCTGTCGTGCCATTCTGTTGCTTCTTGAAATCTGAACTTCTGTTGTTTCATTCTCTCACAGATGGTGAAGACACGCGCTACTGATCAGGGTGACCAGACACCAGCTAGACCAACGAGAGGTCGAGGTCGCGGTCGAGGCCGTGGTAGAGGTAGGGGACCAGCCCGCGCAGCAGCTGGGTCAGTACCAGTTGATCCCCCTACTATTCAAGATCAGGTTCCCGCTGCGGATATTCCAGCGGGACAGGCTCAGGCACTGGCAGTGCCCATTGTTATTCCGGGTCTTCAAGAGACCCTAGCTCAGATCTTGACAGTATGTACTAGCCTTGCTTAGGCAGTTGTTATGTCTACTACTGCCGCTACATCTCAGGCCGGGGGAGGCAGTTAGACTCCAACTGCCCGGACACCTGAGCAGGTTGTATAGGGCCTTTAGACACCGGGGGGCAATTCCAGCCCAGCCGGTTTCTCCAGTTCAGGACTTCATGGTTCCAGCTATGCCACAGGATGAGCAACGCAGGTTGGAGAGGTTTAGTAGACTTCAGCCTCTGACATTCAGCGGCAGAGAGGGCAATGATGCCCAGGGTTTTCTGGATAGGTGTCAGAGGATACTTCGTACTGCTGGGATTCTGGAGACTAGTGGGGTCTCGTTTGCTACATTTTAGTTTTCTGGTGTTACTTTCACGGGGTGGGAGTCTTTTGAGAGGCGTAGGCCCGTTGGTTCAGCACCCGTCACCCGGCAGCAGTTCTCCACTATCGTTTTGGAGAAGTATGTTCCCCAGTCTCACTGGGAGGAGCAGCGTAGGCAGTTTGAGCAGCTACGTCAGGGAGAGCTATTAGTGACGCAGTATGAGATGCGGTTTTCAGAGTTGGCTCGTCATGCTACTGAGTTAGTCCCTACTGATAGGGAGATGATCAGGAGGTTCATGGATGGCCTCACTTATCAGCTCCGCATTTTGATGACTAGAGAGAGGGTGTCAGGTGCTACCTTCGAGTAGGTTGTTGATATTGCTCGAGATATTGAGTCAGTTCGCCGATAGGAGCGATAAGAGAGGGAGGCCAAGAGGACTCGGGGATCTGGTATTTTCAGTGGTACTCCTTCCAAAGGGCAGTTTCAGCACAGTAGAGGTCGTCCATTTAGGCCTTCTCAGCCAGTTCGCCCAGCTTATAGTGGCGCATCATCGGGGCAAGGTCCCCGCAGCTCTCATCCGGGCCGTTCTTCATTTAATTCCCTTCCAGCCTAGAGTTTCTCTAGAGCATCATCATTCCAGGGTTCTTCTATGCATTGTTCTTTGGGCGGTTATTCCGGTTCCTGAGGTTCCCTTCAGTCCCCGTCTCCTGCACCAGGGAGTTGTTATGAGTGCGGAGAGTTCAGGTATATGAGGAGGCAGTGTCCTCATTTTCTTGGAGGTCCATCTCAGTTGAGGAGCCAGCTTTTGACTTAAGTTCCAGTTACTTCACCACTCACCCAGGCAGCTAGGGGTGGGAGTCAGTCAGCTAGGGGCTGCCCTAGAGGGGAAGGTCGAGCAGGTGGTGGTCAGGCCCGTATCTATGAACTTCTAGCCAGGCCTGATGATATGGCCTCCGATGCAGTGATCACATGTATTATATCAGTCTGTCACCGAGATTCTTTAGACCTATTTGACCTTGGTTCTACATATTCATATGTCTCGTCTTATTTTGCACATTTCCTGGATATGCCCCGTGAGTCTTTAGTTACGTCTGTTCATGTGTTGACTCCCGTGGGTGATACTATTGTTGTAGACCATGTGTATCGGTCGTGTGTGATATCTATTGGGGGTCTGGAGACCCGAGTGGACCTATTGTTACTCAGAATGGTTGAGTTTGATGTGATAATGGGCATGTATTGGCTATCTCTATGTCATGCTATTCTTGATTGTCACGGTAAGACCGTGACCTTGGCTATGCCTGGAGTTCCGAGAGTTGAGTGGAGAGGTTCTACCGAGTATGTGCCTAGCAGGGTGATTTCTTACCTGAAGGCTCAGCGTATGGTTGAGAAGGGATGTTTATTGTATTTGGCTTTTGTGAGGAATGTTAGTGGTGAGACTCTTGTTGTTGATTCTGTTCCGGTGGTCTGTGATATTTTGTACGTGTTCCCTGCAGACCTGCCGGGCATGCCACCTGACCAGGATATTGATTTTGGTATTGATCTGGTGCCAGGCACTCAACCTATTTCTACTCCACCTTATCGTATGACACCAGCGGAGTTGAATGAATTGAAAGAACAACGTCAGGAACTCCTAGATAAGGGGTTCATTCGGCCTAGTATGCCACCTTGGGGTAAACCTGTGTTGTTTGTGAAGAAGAAAGATGGTTCTATGCGTATGTGTATCGATTATTGGCAGTTGAACAAGGTTACGGTGAAGAACCATTATCATTTGCCTCGTATTGATGATCTGTTTGACCAGCTTCAGGGAGCCAGAATGTTCTCTAAGATTAACTTGAGATTCGGGTATTATCAGTTGAAGATTCGGGATTCTGACATCCCGAAGGCTGCTTTCAAGACTAGATATGGTCATTATGAGTTTCTGGTTATGTCATTTGGGCTGACCAATGCCCCAGCAGCCTTTATGCACTTGATGCACAATGTGTTCCGGCCTTATCTTGATTCCTTTTTCATCGTGTTTACTGACGACATCTTGGTATATTCCCAGTCTCGAGAGGATCATGAGCAGCATTTCAGAGTTGTGCTTCAGACTCTGAGGAAGAGGAGGTTGTATGCAAAGTTTTCGAAGTGTGAATTTTGGCTTGATTCATTTGCATTTTTGGGCCATATGGTGTCTTATGATGGGATCAAGGTAGATCCGAAGAAGGTGGAGGCGGTGCAGAGTTGGCCTAGACCGTCATCAGCTACCGAGATTTGCAGCTTCCTTGGTTTGGCAGGGTATTATCGCCGTTTAGTAGAGGGATTTTCATCTATTGCATCACCCATGAACAGACTGACCCAGAAGGGTGCTTAGTTCAGGTGGACTGAGGAGTGTGAGGAGAGCTTTCAGAAGCTCAAGTCAGCTTTGACGACAGCTCTGGTGTTGGTTTTGCCTGCGGGTTCAGGTTCTTATACAGTTTACTGTGATGCTTCTAGAGTTGGCTTGGGAGCAGTATTGATGCAGGACGGTAGGGTGATTGCCTACGCGTCTAGACAATTGAAGGTTCAGAAGAAGAATTATCCAGTGCACGATCTTGAGCTAGCAGCCATTGTCCAAGCTTGAAGATTTGGCGTCATTATTTTTATGGAGTGCATTATGATATTTTTACTGATCATCATAGTTTGCAGTATCTGTTTAAGCAGAAGGACTTGAATTTTGTGTCAGAGGAGATGGTTGGATCTTCTCAAGGATTATGACCTCAATATTCTATATCATCCGAGGAACGCCAATGTAGTGGCCGATGCCCTGAGTCGCAGAGCATAGAGTTTGGGGAGTATAGCCTACCTTCCAGCAGCAGAGCGAACTTTAGCACTTGATGTTCAGGCCTTAGCAGGTCAGTTGGTGAGATTGGATTTGTCAGAGCCCCCACGAGTATTGGCTTGTGTAGCTTCCAGGTCTTCTCTTCATGATCATATTAGAGCACGCCAGTATGATGATCGACACTTGCTAGTCCTTCAGGACAAGGTCCGTCGAGGTGATGTCAGGGATTTAACTATTGGTAATGACGGGGTCATGAGGATGCAGGGCCGTATTTGTGTGCCCAATGTGGATGGACTTCGAGAGTTGATTTTAGCAGAGGCTCATAGCTCGCAGTATTCCATCTATCCGGGTGCCGCGAAGATGTACCAGGATATGAGACAGCATTATTGGTGGCGGCGTATGAAGAAGGATATTGCTGAGTTTGTAGCCCGGTGTCTCAACTGCCAACAGGTCAAGTATGAGCACCAGAGGCCAGGTGGATTACTTCAGAGGTTAGATATTCCGAAGTGGAAGTGGGAGCGGATCACCATGGACTTTGTAATTGGGCTCCCACGGACTTCGAGGAGATTAGATGCTATATGGGTTATTGTGGATCGGCTGACCAAGTCCGCGCACTTCATTTCTGTTGGTACTACTTATTCTTCGGAGCGGTTAGCTGAGATTTACATAAGGGAGATTGTCCGATTACATGGGGTTCTAGTTTCTATCATTTTTGGCAGATGTAATCAGTTCACATCTCAGTTTTGGAGAGCCGTGCAGAGAGGTTCGGGTACTCGGGTTGAGTTGAGCACAACGTTTCATCCTCAGACCGACGAGCAGTCAGAGCGTACTATTCAGATTTTGGAGGACATGTTGCGTGCTTGTGTCATTGATTTTGGGGGTTCATGGGACCAGTTTCTGCCACTCGCAGAGTTTGCTTATAATAATAGTTACCAGTCTAGTATTCGGATGGCTCCATACGAGGCTTTATATGGTAGGAGGTGTAGATCTCCGGTTGGTTGGTTTGAGCCGAACGAGGCTATTGGGCACAAACTTGGTTCAGGATGCGTTGGATAAGGTGAAGTTGATTTAGGAGCGACTTTGCATGGCGCAGTCTAGGCAGAAGAGCTATGCGGACCGGAAGGTCCGGGGTGTGTCTTTCATGGAGGGAGAGAAGGTATTGCTGAAGGTGTCACCCATTAAGGGTGTTATGAGGTTTGGGAAGAGGGGAAAGCTGAGTCCCCGGCTCATTGGCCCTTTTGAGGTGCTTTAGAAGATTGGAAAGGTGGCTTATATACTTGCTTTTCCACCCAACTTATCGAGTGTCCATCCGGTGTTCCATGTTTCGATGCTTTGGAAGTATATTGGTGACACATCTCATGTTTTAGACTTTAGCACAGTTCAACTTGAGGGTGATATGTCCTACGAGGTAGAGCCGGTGGCTATTTTGGGTCGTTAGGTCAGGAAGTTGAGGTCCAAGGATACAGCTTCAGTGAAGGTGCAGTGGAGAGGGCAGCCAGTGGAGGAGGCCACCTGGGAGACCGAGCGGGAGATGCGGAGCAGATATCCTCACTTGTTTGAGACTCTAGGTATGTTTCTAGACTCGTTCGAGGACGAACGTTTGTTTAAGAGGGGGAGAATGTAACGACCCGGCCGGTCGTTCAGTAGAATTTGCCCCATTATTCCTATTTTTGCCTTGTCATGCATTGTTTAGACTGTTTATGATGTGTTGGGGTTAGTTGGTTCGGGTTCGGAATGATCGTAGTGAGAATTGAGACACTTAGTCTCTTAAATTTGCTTAATAATTGAAAAAGTCAATGGGGTGTTGACTTGTTGGTAAACGACCTTGGATTGTGGACTTTATGGCTCAGATAGCTTCGTTAGGTGATTTGGGACTTAGGAGTGTGTTTGGAATGTAGTTTGGAGGTCCGGTGTAGAATTAGGCTTGAATTGGCGAAATTTAGTTTTTTGGCGATTTCCGGCCGGCATTGGAAAATAGGCTATCGGGGTCGAAATGGAATTATGAGAGTTGGAGCAGGTTTGTAACGTCATTTTGGATATGTGTGCAAATTTTTAGGTCAATCGGGCGTGTTTTTGATAGTTTCGGCATCCTTGGTGAAATTTAGAAAATTCAAAGTTCATAGGCTTGGATTTGATGTGATTTTGGTGTTTTTGCGTTGTTTTTGGTGTTCTGAAGGCTCGACTAAGTTTTAATGAGGTTGTGGGATGTGTTGGTATGTTTGGTTGGGGTCCCGGGGAACTCGGGTGTGTTTCGGGGGTGGGGGGGTGAACGAACCAAGTTTGGATGTAAAAAGTTGCAGTTTTGTTGGTGTTGTTCAGGTCTGGTTTTCACCTATGCGATCGCGGGGAATTGTATGCGATCGCATAGGCTCGTTTGTGAGGCAGCAGGATTTGTTTTATGTGATCGCCAAAGTGGGGCTGCGATCGCAAAGTGAGGGCAGGAGGAAGCTGTGCGAACGTGTGAGGCCTAGTGCGATCGCACAAGTGTGAGGCGTGTGGGCAAGCTGGGTGTTTTGCTATGTATGAACGCGGGGCCTGGGTTGCGATCGCGTGATTTGAGCGGAATTGAAGCTTTTGCGAGATATATTTGAGGAAATCAAAGGGGAATCACTTGGAGGTAATATTCTTGACTTTATAACTCGATAATATATTGATTTCTAAGCAATTTCACTTGAAATTAAACCCAAAATGGGGGAGTTAGGGCATGGGAATTTGGAGATTTTAAATGGAAATTTGAGGGGTAATTTGGAGTCCGATTTTAGTGTTATGGTATGTGTAGACTCGTGGGAGGATGAGGATTCTTGTGGTGTATAATTTATCAAATTTCGAGACGTGGGCTCGGGGGTCGGGTTTGGCCAATTTCGGGAATTGTGCCTAATTTTGATAGTTTGCGATTGGGTTTCGCATCCCTAGCATATTTTGATGTTATTAATCTGATTTTGATAGACTCGAAGCATTTGGGAGCCGATTCGAGGGGCAAGAGCACCGCAGAGTAGTTTTCGAACCGTTTTTAGGTAAGAAACGGTTGTAACTCTACACTTGAGGGTATAAAACCCGGTATTTTGTATTGTTTTGGTAAATGAGGTGACACACATGCTAGGTTACAAGTGTGTGGGCGTGCGCCGATAGGGATTGTGATTCGGTCCGTCTCGTAGCGACCATTAAGCCGTATAATTGATTTGAAATCATGGGATATCTTGTATTTTGTAGACTTATACTTATTATGGGTTGTAAGCCACGGTTGGGGCCTTGTGCCGATCTGTTTAGACCCTCAGGAGTGTTTTCACACTATTCTCACACTATGTTAGTAAATAATTTGTGACCTCAGTCATGCTTAGTAGTGGATATTTTTACTGTTATTACACTGTTTAGAGAACTGTGAGTGTTGATATCCAATTTTTCCTCAAATTATTTTCAAACTTGCATATAAGCTTTCAGAATCACTCTCTACTGTAATGAATATTTTCCCATAATTTTTCGTATTTTTATCAAATCAATTTCCTGGTTATTTAACATTTTATGTTCCATAATTATGCATAAGTGATGTTACAAATAATTTCAAATCACTTTCTCACTCAATAGGTTATTTATATCTTATGTTTAAACCTATTGGGATTTTATTATTTCACTAATTAGCCAATTTGGCATTATTTGGCTATAATTACAATGACTCTGCAATTGTAGCCTAATTGTACATTTTATGCTATTTTAATTCAGTAATTAGTTATCTTATATTTTAAATACTAGTTAATTACATTAATTTCACCTATTTAGCCTTAATTTCATTTTATTTAATTATTAGCTATTTTTTATTAATTATCTATCTATTTTTTGATGGGTATTTAACAAATAGCCAATCTCTTATTTAAAATCTAGCCTAAGTTACACCCAGCCCAAACCCATCTGTAACCCATAAACGACCCAGCCCAAACCAACCCCATACCCGGCTTAGTTCCGAATTAATCTGAGCCGTTGATCAAATTAGATCAACGGACCAGATGCCCCTTACCTTAATTAACTCTAACCTAACCCCTCCCCCTCCGTCTCATTTCCTTCGAGACAGTTTCTCTCTCATCTCTCTATCTCTCTATCTCTCTACGACTCTCTAGAAGTCTCTTGACATCGTCTTCTCCGATGTTTTCCAGTCGCCTTTTCCGGTGGATTCTCACCGGAACCCTGATTCCCTATCATCCCCTGGCCACCCGCTTGCCTCTCAACCACTCAGTGACATCCTAGGGTCCTCAGATGAACCTGGAGCGGTTCACTCACCTCCACTTGGGTCTCTTGCCATTTTCCGGCCAACCCCCAGCCGTTTGAGTAAGTGTTGCAGTCTCCCTAACCTAAATCTATGTCGTTCATGAGGTTTTCCCTCTTTTCTGGGTTCAACAAAACCCTAATCTCATGTACTTTGGTTTTTCTTTTAAGATTCGTTTTACATTTACAATATTATGAAGTTTCTCTATTGTTTTCTCCAAAAAAATCTTGTTTTTTAACAACTTCAAAATTAGGGTTTCTTAACCCTGTTTTCAAAACAAGTCTTCTTTTGTTTTTTTAGTCACCTATGTTGTGTTTAAACGAGTATCTCATGATTTCGTGTTGCCTTGACTGTTATGCTGAAACCCTAAATTTCTAGGTTGATCTTTGTTATGTGTATTCGTTTCTTACAAGACTATTTGTGTGTTCTTTGTGACTCTTGCTTTAGTTCATTGTTATGACATTTAATTTTCTGAGTGTTGCTCTGTGTTGATCAATGACCGTTGTTTAAATGTTTAATAAGTACGATCCCTTGCCTTATTAATTATTCACCTAATGATTTGTAATGATTTTTGTGTGAAAACCCCAAAACCTGTGATGTTTTCCGTGAATAGACGATCTTATGTATTTCCTTTGTAATTCTGTACCAACTTTGAATGCTTCATGTGATACTTTCCTTAACTACATTGGATTCCCTGTAATTGTGATTGCATTCAAGATTCCTTCAATTGATTTTCAAAGCTGATACTCATCTTTACTTTATAAATATAATGATAGTTCAACTTTCCTTAATTATATACTATGTATTTGGCTCTTATTATGTGCGATATGATTTCCTTGTCTCTAATTAAACAAAATCAGTCTTATAAGTTGATTTCCTTTCCTTACTTGGCCCTGGCTGCACCGTTTGAACTTGACTCCTTAATTGAGGGAGTCCAGTATTTTAATTGATACTAATTGGTTGTTATTTCTATAATTATGCACCCTTTACCTATTTGACTACTCGTTTTTCAAACTATATAAAGAAATTTTTTCCCTCTTTGCAAACACACAGAGATACACACTCTTGACTGACACTTACACTGATTTCACACACAAAACACTGAGTACATTGCTCTAAACTTTCTGTGTTTTTCATACACATATCTTCTTGCTCTTTACATCTATTACTGACTACTCAGTCGACATAAATCCAAGACTAAGTAATCTCTCCTTCTGCACACTATTGTCCTCTTATGCTCTCTTATTCTGCATATTGTTGTTGCTGTTCTATCTCTTTGCATTTTGCTATTCCTTACTATTCGACTGGTATGTCTCTATGTTAGTTTTATATTATCTCTATACAATATGCTCCATTTCTTGTTTATTTACTTACTATTCCTTATGTGTTTTATCTTGTGGTTCTACTGTCTACCATGTAACGAGCTTAACCCCATCATATCTTTCCCTTTTGTTAAGTCTGAATATGTATCTTGCTTCCATGTGTTTCCTGTAATTGTGTCTGCCTACTACTATCCATCTCTTTCTCTTAGTCTGATATGCCTCCTGTTCATTCTGTGACTCTGGCATGCTCATTTGTTTATAGGTTAATGTTTCTTACCTTGACTTGACTAATGTTATATGCTTTCATTCATGTCTAACTCCCTAGGTTATGAACTTGCCTCTATTAACACTTGAATTCTATACAATCTTGCCTCTGCTAATCTATGATGTTTTGTGACAATTGTGTGACAACTATATGACTACTATGTGATAACTATGAGAACCTGTAACTTGGATCTAATGCTGATAACAAAGTCATTTGTCCCCAACTCCTTGCCCCCTGTTGTGTGTGCTCTTTCATGAGTTCCGTGTACTGGTTGTGATTGTATTGCTTCTCTCTTTGATAAACTGTTTTTCTCACAAAATCCTTTATTACTTTTTCTAAAGTTATTTTCAAAGTACTGTTGTTTCAGACTACTCTTTTCAAACTCAAAAAAAAAATCCTCTTTGAAACTCCAAGCACTTCCCACTACTCTTAGGCTTTAGGTTCAGCCCCCTTCGTGTGAGCATTGCCTTGGGTACCTTGAGTACTCATTGAACTTTGACACACAAGGTTGGCACTTTACACTGCACTTACTCATCCTTGGCTAGGATACCTGGGTGTGAAGCACTGTCCAGGATCTTTTGAGGTCCTTAGAGACTATGACACACTTGGGTTGAGGATCATGGCATATGGCAAGTGGATCTGGTACTTGGGCCTACTGTTAGGCTATCTATATTATAGCTTCTCGATTTTCTTATTCAGTTGTGTAATTTATGTTATGCCGATCTGTAATAAATATTTGTAAACTAACTCCGGGGCTGGATAGTAAAAAGCGTGGGATTATGCATATTTAGTATAAATCCGGGTAGAAAACATGTTTAGGATTTACTTCACCTATGTGCGCAATAGAAATCCTATTTAGGACATATTTTCCANATACGGTCCCGCCTAGAAATCTTGTTCTAGTTAAATAACTATAAGAAATGGTTGCCACAATGACACTGCCTCTGCATATATATAACAGTTGCATATAGAAATCCTAATTTAGGTTCGTAATAATAATCAATTATCAATATTTGCATTAGATATCCTGTTATCTTAGGAATTTACTCTCAGCATGCCTATATTCAAGCACTGTACTAAGCATACCTCTAAGAACATTTAGAATTCACGAGAATAGGATCAGCAACTTGAATCATGTTTCTCTATGTTCTGGTTAATAAGTAAAATATCGTTAAAATAATGATTTCTGATTTTTGCAAATATTTGTGTATTCAGTAAAGCATGTTTAGGTCTGCCTACATTATGCGTTCATTTTATATACCACGCCTATAGGACTTGCATCCATCATACGCACATAATCACATGTTCACTAGAGCTAAACCTAAGGAAGTGCATTTTGTATGTCATATTAAAACAGTATCTAGAACATTTCAGACGCCTAGGCAAACTCTAGGACCCCAATATAAATCCGAAATTCTTTGCACATCGCTTGTTAACCACAGTGGTCTAAAACTGGCCATATACTTCTTCTGCAACTCTTTAATCCTGCTGTCTTAATGATGTATTCACACATGAAATCCTGCCTTAAGTTTTGAAACTCGAGACTCCTTTATGTTCTTGAGTCGTGCTAATTACGTGTACAACATGTGGAGGGATTTATTAGCCCATATTTGCTTTTGTATGCTTCCTCTATATGTAGTCCTAACTATTATTGTATGTCACTTAGAGTTTATCCTTTAAACCTAGGGGTCAGCCTAGTACTCGCCTTGTAGGAATAGTAGTCCTAAACACCCTCCAGGACTGATAGGATGGGACGGGTAATAGCACGCAATAA